>JASDQU011101335.1:30814-46660 GCA_032191745.1 Picea mariana | reverse complement strand
ACTGAATCTATCAATCCATCTAGGATGGTATCTATTGCCAATTTGTTGTTCCTTTTTTCTTCCTTTTGAGCTGCAGTCTTTGATTTCTTCAAAGCATTGTATCCTGAAGCAACTGAAAACCAAACATCTGCCCCAAAATCTTTCAAGTAAGTTTCCATTCTATTACTCCAGTATTCAAAATTTCTTCCATCAAATGGTGGAATCCCATTTGGAATTTTGTCTACCATTTCTTCTTAGGATCTTCCTTCCAGTGGTTAAACTGTAGTGAAGGTAACCTTCTCTGATACCAATTGTTAATACTGAGAGGGGGGTGAATCAGTATCAAGTACAATTTAAAACCTTTTTCAACTTATACTTAAACCATTAAATTATATCCAATGAGAAATGAACAATAGTATAACATTTACATCAATACACCACAATACACCATGCACAATATATGAGAAATAATCAATAGTTATTGTTCAAGGGAAGTAATGACTTCCAAAGGTAGCTACAGCTTCCAAATGTAAATGAAGGGATAAACCTCCAAGAGGATGATACAATCCTCCAATATCAAGAGAGATTTGAACTCTCCATCCTTTCCCCTTCCTTCCACCCAAGAATATATGAGAGATAATAAAACTTTACATTAAATCATCACTATCAACCAATCATCACATAGAACCTGATAATGCTTCCTGAGACTTCTTCAATTTATGCAATTCTTCAATTCTTGGAATACTCTGATCCTATAGATAATATTACTCAATGTATTCTCTGAAACTCCTCCAATTTTCACTCCTTGAATCCTCCCCAAAAAGAGGTTATAGAAAGAATGGTAGACTTTATTCAATTCTGGTCTATTCAGGAGAGTGAACTTGCATAGAATGCCCCATGCTCAATAATTAACATTTGATTCTGAAACTTGCACAAAAGAAACTACAGTCCATACTCTTTCTAATGAAATTTGTCCACTTCATTTGGATTCTTGATGAAGAAATTATGAATGTTTAACCTAGAACAATTGTTTATTGACTAGCTTCAGGACTGGTCACAAACCTTATCTTCCACAAAGTGTATCTCCATAATTATAGTGAATCAAGAGCTGAACTTTTACCAAAGGTACCTTGATATGTCTTATCAATACCATAGAAATTTCAATATCTGAATCGTTCTAGAAAAAAATGTTATAGCAAAAATAGTAATATGACCTAAAAATAACATACCTTAGAACACATCACCAAAAGACTTCATCCTCCCTTGAAATCTGACCTTCTTTTCTTATTTCCTCTGAAATTCGACTTGTATCAAATGAATGTATAATGATGTTTATTTATACCATTTATGTCACTTCCTTTTAACATTAGGGCCGACCTGACACTTTCTTATTTTGTAATTCTTTTCTTTAATTATCTTCAGGGCCTATATGTACTTCCTTCTTCAATTCACTTTGTCATATTCAAAAATTCATTTCTCCCCAACCATGAGGATCCACATGACATGCCACATACCACCAGAAACAACATGATGTATACTATCCATCCATGGGTGTTGTATCTGCATGTGCATTTTCGTTCATGTCCAAATACCTTCATCAATCTTGCGGTCCAAAACCCATGACTAGGGTTGACATCAATGACAACAACCAATCTTCCAACAAGAAATTGAAATGAGAAACTAACAGATAATGTCTAAATTTATTTAAGACATAAATCATGGCTAAGACCTCCCTTTCTGTCATGGTGTAGTTGTGCTCTTCTTGCGAAAAAAATTGACTCGTGAAATAGATAAGATGATCCATAGCTCTATATCCAAGTTGCATTAAGATGGCTTCTAAGGCGATTCCCGAAGCATCTACATGGACATGAAATCCATTCTCCCAATTTGAGAATATCAAAATCGGTGTTGTGCTGAGCTTCTCCTTGAGTGTCTCAAATTTTGTATCACATTTTGGAGTCCATTGGAATGTTTTGGCCTTTTTCAATAAGTTTTCCAGAGGTGTAGTAATGTTGGCATATCTTCGGATGAACTTGCAATAGTAATCTGTGTGTCCCAGCATCGAGCGCAACTTTTTAGCACTCGTAGGTGGTGGCATATTTTCGATGACCGAAAATTTGGTTGGGTGTACCAATACTCCTTCTCAACAGACTATGTGGCCCAAAAAATTCCCATGCGGTACACAAAAGATGCACTTTCTAAGATTCAATGAGATCTGCAATTCTCTGCATTTGTCAAACATTAGCCGCATCAGTGCTACATGTTCCTTGAGCATGCTATATATTGTCCAATCATCCATATAGACTTCTATAAATTTGTGAATGAAATCTCTAAAATATGCTATTACAATCCTGGAAAAAATTGGGGCGTTCTTTAAGCCAAATGACATCACATTGTATGCGAAAGATCCCCATTATGTTATGAATGTGGTCTTATTTTTGTCCTCTTCGGCAATCTTGACTTGGTGATACCCTGAAAATCCATCCGGGAATGAGTATGCTTCCTTCCCCGCAACCTGTTCTAGCATCTCATCAGTAAAATGTGTTGGGAAAGGGTCATGCACACAGGAAGAGTTAAGGCTTCTATAGTCTACACAGACCCTAATATCCTCTGTGCCTTTCTTTCTTTGAATAACTATTGGGCTGACCCATTCTACTTCTTCTACTGGAAAAATGAGTCCTTCTTCCAACATCTTATCTATCTCCTTCTTAACCTTCTCTTTTACTCTAGGGTTAAGACGGTATGGTCTATGTCTCACAGGCTTGGATCCTGGTTTCAATTCAATTTTCATTTCTCTCATAACTCCTTTGATTCCCTTTAACTCTGAAAAAGTATTTGGGAACAAATCCTCATATTACTGCAACAAACTCTGTATTTATTGACTAGTTTTCTCATCCCAGTAGTATCCCACCATAGTTATATTGGGTTTCTCTGTGGTCCCTATATTGATTTTGTGCAATTTTAATGGGTGATTGTAGGAGATATCATTCTGGTTGGGTACAGTGTTCTGGATTTCTCTGCTCCCCTCTGTCTCTTTGATGGCTAGGTTTCTCAATTCCTCTAAGTAATCTAGGCTTTTTGAATCTCTGCTAATCTGATAGCATTCTATAGGTTTCTCAGTTGAGGGTAGGTGAAGGTTAGTCTGAAGTTATTGACTATGTTTGGCACATACCACTAGGTTTGATTTCTGATTACCATTATCTATAAAAATAAGTTCTTTAATCTTTTGCAGGACTACTTCAAGCTCAGGGTACTTAATTATAAATGAGAATTCCTTGCAAAAATGAGCTGCCAGTGTTTTCCAGTCATTGGTCTGCCTTCTGGTTTCCTCATGTATGAACCAAGATTTTGGGATTGGAACTAGACAGTAGGGAAATACCTAAACCCAAAAGAGAGAGGCTATTCCAGCAACTTGCCACTGTATCACACACTATTCAATATGCATCCTAGGATCTAATTCTCTAGTGAACAGTTGCGCAACTTGGAGATCCATCTGCATCTCTGATTCTAGCTGCTCCTTATTCTGAAACCTATACTTGATAGCTTTCTTCACATTGTCCCAAGTTCTGAGTAAGGCTTTATGATTATCCCACCATCTGGCAGGGGTGTCCTAAAAAGATACATCTAGTACCGAGATTCTTTGATATTCTACGACCATTTCCTCCATGCTGAGCAAAACAAGTCTATTTCTGAGGTGCCAACGTATACTGGGTGTTCTCGAACTTTGGTCCTAACCCATCTAGTTACTCTGACAGTTGTGCATCTTCTTGAGAATATTTCGGATGAACCTTGTTGCCAACTGTCAAAAGCCAATTCTGAATCTTCGTCTGCTGACTATATGCTTCTCCAACTTACCGATCCATCAACAATAGGATTTATATAATCATCTCATGTTGCTGCTGTTACGGTGTACAACTGGTCCAAGTCTTCTCCCTCCATATTATTGTATGTTGGCTCTGTATACCTGGGTCTTACATATGGATCCAAAGGCTTGATTCCATCAGCCTCAAAGGTCATGGTGTATTTCTTTAAGTCTATTACTGCGTATTTTTCATAGGCCCAATCAATGCCAAGTAGTGAAGGGTAAGGGTCCTTATCTCCCATGATCTCAATGACTTCAAAGTTAACCATTTTCTTTAATCCTATAACATCTATTACCACATTCTCCAGTCTTCCAATGGGGAATATACAATTTTGGTTTTCCATTCTTAACTAATTTGGGGAATATGTTAGCCTAGGTTTTCCTAAGGCTTCCCAGGTCTTTTTAGGCAAAATGGTCACATCGGATCCTAGATCTAACATGACGTACTTAATCTCAAATTTATCTAACTGGGCTACTAATATGAATTCTTTTCCATCTCGTACTTTTCTTCACTGCACTCTCTGAGTACTCTTCTCAGGAAGATTATCCCTTATTCTTTCTTCTAGGGGTTCTACGTTCCCTAAAACTAGGTATAGCGCATTGCACAACTTTTCTGTTAGTTGATCATTCCCCAGAATGTCAGAGAATAATTCAAACCAAAGGTCAACTACATTTTGAGGTTGCTCAAGTTGTCTCAGTATGATTACATGGTTTCTGGGTGCAGGGGGTGATGCGGGGACTTGCACCATCTTAGGGAAAACAATAGGATGTGGGGGTTTCTCTCACATATTAGGGCTAGGAATATTTTGAAATACTTCTATGGCATATTTAAAGAACAACTTTTTTTTTAAAGGGTCGTACCTGTATTCTTTAGGTGCCTCTTTTCTGGATCTGAGGTGGAGTATCAACATCAACTCCTATCTTCGATCCTCCTCGAGTAACGATATTAAGGTTGGGAAATTGTCCCTTAATATCTCTCTTGATTTCTGAACTGATGAGTTTAGTTCCTTGTTGTCCTACCCTATCTTCCCATTTTGCAATTAATTTTGCACAGTCTTCAGTTGCATGCCCATTGGTTCTTCAGTGAGAGCACCATGGCCGCCTTGGATGAGGATAGTCTCTAGCCATGTGACCTTTCTCATCACAGTTACAGCATCTTCTTGGCCCTCTTCCCCCAGTTCTTCCCCCTCTGAAGTCTCCTCCGGCTCCACCTCCTCGACCACTTCCTAGTCCTTGAGGGTTTTCATTCACCTTAAATGTTGTTCAGTCTAACATGTCTACAAGTGCATTCAATTCTCTACATTGATTGGTAGTATGTGTGGTAGATGCGTAGAACTCACAATGTACTATATTTGGTACTGTCAAATATTTATGCATAATGGGGCACTGTCTTGGCCCATGCCCATGAATTCAGCAAATTTCATAATACTCAATTGCTGGTGATGCTTGGCCTCCTGGAAAATCATGATACGGGGTGGGGTTATGGAATGGTAAGTTTGTAGACACTTGCACAAATCCTCCCGTGGTTCTTAGTGGGGGTACCATTGGATTTTAAGGAGATCCCATTCCCCTTATTTGTGGACATTCGTTCACTAGATGTCCTTCTGTATAACATCCAGTGCACCAAACCTGTGGTCGTCTGGGTATGGGTATCATCAGCTCTTGAACATTTTCTGTAAGCGCTGATATCTACCCTTGTAGTTGCACCAAATTCACATCTTTTGGGGGTCTAGTAACTCTCAGTCTCCCAGGGTATCCCGTCATGGCTTCAATCTTCATTGATTGTTCTAAGGCGTCTATTAAAGTGGCTATCCGCTATTGTGTTAGAGAAATCTGAGTCAGAGGAAACAACCTCTGAATGTATGAATCCCTTTGATTTTCTTCATGGATTGGATGTGTCAACCTCCCTATAACATATTTAAACTTCTGGCTATGTTCCCAGGCTGATTCACGTTCCCGTTGCTGGATCTCGCACAACTCAGACAGAGCCTATTGTTCTGACTGAGGTAGTTTGAACTCTACTATGAACCTTGTCCGTACCTGGCCAAGAGTGAACACTTGACCTTGCATTCCTAGAACTCCTAGCTCAATGATATTCATGTACCACTTCAAAGCATGACCTCTCAAGGTAGTATGGAACTCGACCAACTTATTTGCATCCCGAGTCCCTCTAGATCTCCAGATTTCTTCACACAAAAAACAATGTTGCTCAATGTCTTCATCTCCCTTACCCCAAAATTCTGGGTATCAGGCAATCATACCTCCCACATGGCCATCCATTGTTGATCTTGTTGTTCTTATTAATATAAACCCTAACGGTCCTACTTACGATCTACTAGGGGATCTCAATATCCTCCCCGTACTCACACTTCCCGATTGTGACTGACTAACTAATTGTATTGGAACAGAACTAGCATGAGAAGGTAATATCGAACTTACCACTTGTATAGAAGACACTTGGGGTATGGGTGATTTGGGGCTGGAGCCACTAGCTTTGGGGTTGTTTTCTTTGATTTGGGGGGTCTCATTTTCTTCCACTAGAATGATCTCTTTGGCCGGATTTCCAATCTCTCCTATTATCGAGGTTGAATCTTCTCTCTCTTCTTCAAGATTCATGTCGGCTTCTTCCTCTCTTACGTCTACACCTTCTTCTTATTTTCCAACCTCCTGGGGACTTCTTTCTCTCTCTGCTTCTCTCTCCCTTAATCTTTGACTGGACAGTATTTCCTGTCTTTTCATCTTCTGCAACTCTTCCATCTGTCTTTCCTCTACTTTTCCTGATCTGACTTCTTTCCTCAACTTCTCAGACTGTCTTGTTTCTTTCTTGATCTTGCTACACCACCACTTCTCAACTATGGCGGCTCTCTTCAAGGCTTGCTCATATCTTGAGTATGTTTCTTGTTTTTATCCCCTGATTTTTCAAAGAACCCTTTCCCTCTCTCAAGACATGAGTCTACCCCAGGCAAGGGTGTTTACGTTGGAATCTCATTTGGGGACATAGTCAACATCCCCTCTTCCATCAAGAAAACCTTAATACACAGGGGGATTTCTCTCAACAACCTTCCCCTTGCATCTTTCTTGAAAATTGTCTCTACGGGTGAAAAATATTGGTGGTTCTCAGCTGCAAACTCGATAATATATCCTTCTAGTGTGGTACTGACCCAGAAATCAATCATCCATGTGATTGGACAATCCATCCCCTGAAGTACTGCTATATTTTCGGTGTCCCAAGCACAGATCCTCTTGAATCGTTCTTGGAACTTTGGAGCTTCTTGGAGCCTCTTTATCCAGTGGAAAAATTCTTCCGCAAACTTAACCTAAAAAATCTCATACTGGTCGCTCGATCTTTTTGAGTAAAAGACTGCTTCATGAGTATCTTCCACCGATTTTCCCCTCAGTTATGCTTCTTTCGATATGAAGGCGTCACAACTTCTTTCCACCATTGGTCAATACTAGATCTATGGATCCGCGAAATCATGCTCCCTACAGGTTCCCTTTTAACGAAGGTCCTGACAACGGAACCATTTTGTTAGTGCAAGTTTGATCAGACCAGGGTCCTTCTTAGGTTACCAACAAAAGGTACTGGGTAGTCTAGAGCGTTGGAATTTTCATCTCCTCTGAAGAGAATAAGTCTCACCCTAAGTGATTCTGAGACAACTAGATAGGGAAGGGTAAGGAAAAGACTTAGGAGGATTCATAGAACCTTCAGGACTCATCCTGATATTGCATAAGAGACACGAACATATCTAAATCTTATGTGTGCAAAAATCGAACCTACTTATGTTGCGAACAAGCATTTAAACATAGAACCATCAAGTAGAACTTATAAAAAATAAAGAAGTATTGTAATGCATAAGTAAAACACACAGAGACACATCATATTTTGAAAATTTAGGTCCTTCTTCATATTATCTTCAGAATCATTCTTTAATTATAGCCTCAGAAATACACAGTAGTGCTCGGTACAGACTCTTGGCTCTAGATTCATGTCGCAGAGTTGCAATTCGTAGACTGATATGTCGATTACATTACAGAATCAAGACTTGACTTGACTCGACTGACAACAACCTCACTAAGAGGGAAAGATTGGACTGAACTTCATCACAATCCAGCCAAATCACTAGCTGACTAACCAAGCTACTCACAACAACAACCTTTTTCAATCATGTTCATCCCTATATATAAGCTAGGTTGTGTCTTTCATCTCAGCTTCCACGCTTTCTTGTTCTGTTGCAACCGTTGTTTCTTAGATGGCGTTGCGCTGTCTTTCGTAACTGATTTATGTTGCTCTTTCTTACTGTGTTGTCTAGCTTCTTCTACAATGTGCACAACTTGTGCTCAGTCAAAACTTGCGCAATTCCTTATCCCAAAAACAAAGGGCCAACACATTGATTACTTATAAAGGCAAAGATATTATAGTATCGACTCCCTTTGAGTATAGTTGTTATAACCCTAAATTGCACCACACATGCTTACCTGGCATCAGGCCAACTCATATCCCTTCTTAGCCAAAAACTACTGAACAACTCTTCTAAAAACTCCATTTTTAAAAGTACACACTAGCTGGTCCACTACAGCCCAAGTGGATATAAAAGTCCATGCTAGCAGGCCCACTACAGCCCGTGTGTACCTTCAGAAGCATGAAAAAAGGAAAGTTGCCGACGGAACAAAAATCTATGGGTCAATTAATTGAAACTCTCGGCCATGCATGGCCGAGGGTTCGTCCAAAACCCTAGCTCCTTCTAGCCTATAAAAGAAGGGGTAGGGGTACCATTTGGAAAGAGGAAAAAATATAGCAAAGAAACTCTGCCCATTTACGTAATCCATTGTCCCAACCCTTTAGCCTTTCCTCATGCCAAAGAAGATTTAACGCAAAGTAGTTGGAGGACAGAAGAAGAGGAGCCCAGGATCAGGTTCAAGGAGAGGTGGCCGGTCTCGACTTTGATTGTAAGTTGATTCATTTTCATTAATAAAAAGAATACTTTTCCCGTCCCAATGCATGAGTTATCTATGATTTGATGAATTTATGCTTGATTTCTAACCCTTGAGTAGAGAAGTAGCATGCATGCGTAGTTTTTATTTGTCTTGATTGCAGGTTATCTGTGGAAGGAGCAGCGCAAGCAAGTGGTCAAAGCGCAATGGAGGATCTACATCAAACAACAGTATTAAGGTTGGTGGTTCTCTTCATGCATTCATTGTGAAAGAGGGGTTTTAATCTTGGGTTGTAGGTTTAAAAGTAATTTATTTTTGGTCAAAATCTGCATGCAAGCCCGACCCTAGTTTGCTAGTCCGTAGGGTATTTTTCCCAAAAAAACTAGTACAAGTACTTCACAGAGCTCACGGGTAGAACCTCCTGCCTTGGGTGCCAAGGGATTTGTTTGGTCGAAGGGTTTAGGCTGCGAAATTTCACCCATAAAAACTCGAAGTGCTTGTAAACGGGCCGAGGTTTTTATTAAGGAGAAGGTACCGTTTTCTTCTTATGATTCTAAACTTGGGGAGCTTAGAGGCATTGAATCCCTAGCACGCCTCAAGTCATGATATTTTTGTCCCTTAACTTAAGGGGAGTGGGGGGTCCCCATAAACTTGCCTCGGTTCATCGACTAATACTTCAGCACCAACTGAATATTTTATTCTTTCAAGAGACCTTAGTGGATGAGGTTAGAGCTTGTTATTTTCTCTATCAGATAAAACTTAAGTGGAACTCGGCAACTGTATGTTCGGTTGGAAGATCTGGGGGTCTTTTATTTGCTTTGGATACAATAAAGTTTGATTTGAGCCCTTACATTTGCTATGGCGAGTTACTGTTGATAGGTTACAGTTTTGAATTAAAGGAGCAACTATCATTTCTCAATGCATATGGCCTATGCACTGAAAGGAAATCATTCTAATAAAAGGTAAAAGATAGAGGTCTTTTCTCCCATCAGAATATGATAGTCGCGGGTGATTTCAATTTCAATTTGTTGGAAGGGGAGAGTTGGGGTACTAGTGGTTACTCTGACCCACTCGCATATTTCTTACAAGACATTTTCACAGATGGAGGAATGGTTTAAATTCTCCCGGATGTTTTAGTTCCTATGTGGAGGAATGGTCGGAAGGGGGGGAGGGATAGCATTTTAAAATGCTTGGATAGACATTTTGTTTCAACCGATTTTCTCGGGAAGTTGGCGTGGTATCAGGCCTAGGTGGCGTAGCCTTATGTCTCGGACCATGCCCCTATCATTCTACAACTAAATGGCTTCTATTAGTGGAAATGCTACCCTTTTAAGATAAATCTAGGCTGGTTGCATGAGGAAGGTTTCTCTCGTATCGTTTCGGAAATTTGGCAGGATACAAAGTTTATACAAGAGAAAGGACTCCAAAGAAGATTGTTGTGGAAGCTAAAATGCCTTAAATTGGAAACTAAGAGGTGGATTAAGAACTTTAAAAATCATTTGGCACAAAAATTGGACACCTTAGAAGAGGACTTGCAGGCTTTGTATCAAGCGTCCATTGCGAATTTGAAAAATGTGGAGATAACCGAATGGATAAAAAAAGGAAGTTGAGAGACTTCAATTACTTACTGCAGAGGAATACTCATGGCGACAAAAGAGCCGAGCAATTTGGTTAAAGTGTGGGGATCGCAATACCAAGTATTTTCATCACTATGCAAGTGATCACAAAAATCGCAAACAGATATGGGAATTACATTCAGAGGCGGGTTTGAAACTTTCGGGTCAACATGAATTAAAGGAGGAAGCAATTAATTATTACAAATAGTTGGGCTTGTCGACAGTAATTATTAACGAAGACCAGACCTCACTGGTCAATCTTTACCCTTCTATGGTGTCAGAGGAAGATTCTCGTTTGCTGGAAAAACCGTGCTCTTTGGAAGATCTTTTGAACATTTTAAAGGATTTTTCAAAAGACAAAATCCCAGGCCCGGATGGCTGGACAGTGGAGTTCTTCCTCCATTAATTTGAGCTGGTGGGTGAGGATCTTCTCGGCATGGTCGAGGAATCGAGGCTAGAGGGAGAAGTGATTAAAGCCTTAAACACCACCTTCATAGTATTAATTCCTAAAGCTAATAAAACAACAAATTTTGGGGATTATCGTCCTATCTCCCTTTGTAATTTATGTTACAAAATCATTGCCAAATTGTTGGAAAATAGATTTAGGCCAATTCTTTCCAAAGGTTTAGCATAATAACAACTTGGCTTTTTACAGGGTAGACAGATCCTCGATGCAGTGGGTACGACACATGAATGTCTCCACAGCGTCAAACAAAAAAACCATGAGGCATTAATTCTCAAACTTGATCTAAAGAAAGATTATGATTTAATCAATTGGGAGTTTATGAGGATGAGTCTTATCAAATTGAGCTTCAGTCTAGCAACGACAAGTTGGATCATGAGCTGCGTCACTTCTGTCTCTTATGCAGTCTTAATTAATGGTGAACCGTCTCCTTTATTCCAAAGGGGAAAGGGTCTCAGACAAGGATGCCCATTGTCTCCATTCCTCTTTATCTTAGTTATGGAAAGCCTGAGTATTCTCATCAAACAGGAGAAAGACGATGGATCACTGACATGTATAAAGGTTTCAAGGATCACAAAGATTCTACATCTCCTTTTCGTGGATGATGTGTTGCTCATGACGAGAGCTAGCTTAGTTGAATGGAAAGTGATTGCAGGCATTCTGATTTTTTTTTTAAATGCCACGGGACTTCAGATTAATGAAGAGAAATTCACCTTTCATACTGTGGGTATGGAGGAGGCGGGATTGATTCCTTTTAAAACGCTCTTCTCATACCGGTTCGAGCCTATAGATACAGGTTTCAAGTATTTAGGTTTTTTTCTAAGGCCAAATTGCTACAAAGCAGAAGACTGGTGTTGGCTAATAAAAAAAATTGAAAAAAGAATAGGCCATTAGTGAAACCGATGGCTCACACTTGGAGGTCACTTAATTTTGATAAAATTAGTGTTGGTGAGCCAACCAGTTTATTGGATTTCATTGGCTTTGATCCAGTCCTCAATCCTTGAAAAATTGAGACAAACTATCTACACCTTCCTATGGATGGGGTGTAAGAAGAAGAAACGTCTTCACCTTTGCAATTGAGATAGCTTAGCTAGGCCAAAGAAAGGTAGAGGATGGGGGATAAAGAGTTTGGTTTTCTTCAATAAAGCTTTGGCGGTGAAATCGTTATGGCGTGGGATAACTACATAGGGGATATGGAAAAAAGTCATAAATGATAAATACTTCCCTACGTCTTTGTTTCAATGTGGTTTAGATTGGAGCTTAGACCACATGGAGATTCTTCTCTAGTCCAGAGAAACCTCTTAAAAACGAAGCCACTCTAAGACCACTAGCTCTGTTGGAAGTCAGGTAATGGGGTATCTATACAGACTGGTCGGGATCAACTTATGGGCTTAGGAATTAACTCATTTATGTCTCAAGCTCTTGTGACATCCTTAAAGAATAGTGGGATCACTTTTCTTTATCAAGCAAAGAACACAGCTTTGATTATGCCTCCAAGTAAGTATTGGAAAGATGTGACTCAACTAGGCTTAAGCGGTGATCTAGGAGAAGAATGGGAACAGTATAGAAGAGCACTTGTAGGCGCAGGTATTATTTTAGCAACAACAGAAGATGAGTTAAGGTGGTCGGGTTGTGACGGAATAGGTTTCCCTACGGTAAAAAAATTGTATAGAGCTCTGACCGATAGTATGTGGACTCCAACCATCAAGTGTTGGGATTACAAGCTTTGGAAATGGAAATTGGTTCTAAAATTGAAATTGTTCTTCTGTATGCTCTTAAAAAACAAAATTCTTACATGGGATGTTCTGCTTGTTCGCAGCTAGGAAGGCTCGAGTTTTTGTATTTTGTGTAGATGTAACCAGGAGTCTTTATATCAAATGTTTGTTTCCTGTCCTTTCACTCGTCAGGTCTGGATTTTATTAGAAGGGATCCTTAAGACAAAACTAACCTGGGAGGGTCATACGGTTGATTCTTACCTCACATCCTTTGATAGTCAACATCATTCCTTTATTACACTTCTAGCTTTTGTTTGTTGGTGCATATGGTTAGAAAGAAATAATCTTCTCTTCAATTTTGGTTCAACAATCTCGTAGGTGGTGGCCACTAAGGCGATGATGTGTTATAGCGCAAGTAAGGAATCTCAGTTGGCAAAAACTACATCAAAAATCAAGGTTCTGCCTCGACTTCAACAGATTGTGGGATGGTTTGATGGAGTTGCCACTGGTGATGGTTAAAACACCGGTGTTGGTGGAGTCATATGCATAAATCCAAAATGCCTCATTAAATGGACCCTTAACATTGGAGCAGGTACCAACAACAGGGCAGATCTAATGGGAGTTTGGACCACTCTCCTTTTATAAAAAATCCTCAATCTTCAGTCTATTGAAATCATTGGGGATTCAAAGTTTGTCATTGATTGGTGCAACGGGAGAGGAAGCCTACATAGACTGGTGTTGGATGACTAGAAGGATCAAATTAAGGGGCTCCGCTTCCATTTCAATAGTTTAACTTTTCTACATACCTACTCGGATTTCAACAAGGAAGCAGATGCTCTTTCCAAAAGAATGCTAAAGGACCAAGATCGCTATGGGAAGATCATCTACACTCCGTGGGAAGATAATGAACCAGGCCTCACCAAATACATCAATGTTTTCTGACTCCCTCATCGATGCTCTTGGATCATATGGATTGAGTTTTTTGTTGTTTTGTTGTTTTGGCTTTTAGTACCAGGGCATCCCTTTTTGTAAGCAAGTGTTTAACACTTTGGTCAAATGTTTCTTCGGCACTTAGCATTGTAGGATGCTCAGAAAGCAAATTTATCCTTATTCTATATGTCTCAATTTATATTCTGAACAACATAATTGAAAGAAGTGGACCTGTGATTTAACATTTTATATTAACTAATATAAAGATAAATTTTCTTGAATGGAAAGATAAAATCATTATCAAAAAGAAATATATTTTTCCAAAAATAAATGTAACATTCAATTTGATGAGAAGAGATAATGTTTTCCTTGATATTGGCTCATGATCTAGATACTAACAAGTTCATATAAAATAAAAAGATATTTATAAGAATACTTTCATGAAACATTATGGGAATTATGATTTTGAATTCGAGTAATAATTGCATCTACTATCTTTATCATTTTCCTTGATAACATCTTTACGAATTCTCTTTACGAAGAAGAACGATGGAAAAGTTATCATTTACATTGATTAGAGGAAACTTAAAATGGGCACAGGTAAGAAAACTTAAAAAGGCCACAGTAAGAAAAATAATCCTTTACCAAAGATAAATGACATTCAATTAAATGAAAAGAGATCATTTTTTCTCAAAGATTAACTCGAGATCTAGATACTAACAAATTCATATAAAATAAAAAGATATTTATAAAAATATTCTCATGAATATGAGAATTATGATTTTGTGATGGTATAATTGAAGTAATAAATGCATCTGATGTCTTTATCATATGTCCTTAACAACATCTTTAGTAAATATTTAAGCAAGGTTGTCTTTATATTTCTAGTTTTAGATGATATTTTTATTTTATTGTCTTTATATTTTTATTTTTAGATGATAATTTTTATTCTAAATCTAGAAAAAAATATGAAATTTAAATGCATTTTGTTTTGCAAATAATGAGAGAACACAATCCTTTTTTCAGAATGGAAAACTGTTAATTCCATTAAAAGTCCAATTCAACAAGAGTGAATTCAATGGAGGTCTCATTGATATCATTTTGAAGAAGGTATTAGTCCACTTCAACAAGTGTGAATTCAATGGAGGTCAAATTGCACTATTTCATTGATATTATTTTGAAGGTCTTTCAATTTATTAGGATAATATTGGAGAGCTAGTGTGAAGTGGTTTGCATTAAGAAATGTTTCTTTATTAAATATTTCATGGGACTTTTGAATATTAGATGGAATTTATTAATTTAGTTAAAATTTATTTTTTAATTAGTTCATTATAGAAGAAGGGAAATATATTTGAGTAGAATTTAAGAACATTATTGTAAAATAAAAAATAAATTGATCATCCTAAACAAATATTTTAAATATATTTAAATATTTGAATTTTTTATTTAAAAATAAGATAATAATAATTGTTTTTCTTTTCAATTATTTTATTAAACTAAAATTGATCGTCTTAAAAAAATATTTTTTTTAAATATTTTTTTAAGTTTAATAAATTTATTATTTTTCAAAAATTGATTTAGTAACATTTAATTTATATTTTTTCAATAAAAACATATTAATAAAATATAATTTTTTGAAAAAATCAAATTTCAATATTTTCCCTATTTCATCTTTTCATTAATTATTATTATTCTTTTTTCTAAAGAAAAAAAATCTATAGTCATATAACCCTTGGCATTCAAAAAAGTGTTCAATAGTCATTTAGAGCATAACCACTATTTATACTTGTCTCTCCATGTTATTTCATTTCTCAGAAAGTTAAATAGACATTTCTGTCAAAAATAAAGTAAAGCCATGATTAGTCCTTGGTCATAATAATAAAAGTATTTCATTATATCCAAGGATCATATGTAAAATTTATGGAGTGACTATCATATAGGATGGAAGTTATCCAATTATCACATTCTAATCTTAATCTAACATTTGAAATGTCATCTGCTATGTTCTTCTTGTCGCTATATATGTGAGACAAAAAGATATGTGAGAAATGTGTCATCTACATTTGAATATCATCATAAAGAGGTTGTAAAGTGAATTTTTGTATTTGAATTTCATTTCTGATCAATTTGATGACCAAGAGAGAGTCACCAAAAAATTTTATTTGTTGGATCCCTTGTTCTTGGGCCATTGAAGAAGTAATTTGAGTGCCATCACTTCATAGAAATTGTTAGATTCCTAGCCAATACCCACTTTGAAGGATATATAGTGTGTGAAGGAGAGATATAAAATCCATTTTACACCTCCTTTGAGGGGATTTCCTTACGAAGATCCAACAAAGTATGCCTATG
>JASDQU011101335.1:0-10648 GCA_032191745.1 Picea mariana | reverse complement strand
CTATTATGGAAGATTGGAACAAAAGAACAGTTCAAGTCTTGTAATTGGGAGATAAAATAATCTATTTTGATGATTAGCAAGAAGAAAGGCTCACTCATAAGTGGTTCCGTTTGTACCAAGAATTGGCGACAAAGGAGGAGGAAATATCTAAGTTATAGATAGTTTTCTAAGAGACGAGGAAAAACAAGTAGCTTCACCATGGTCAAGACAATAATGTATGCTCACCCTATAAGGATATTTTCATTCTCTTTTGGAAGATCCCTTTGGTAATTTTGAAAAACATGCAAGAGGCATAGTTTCCAAGTTAATGAGATGTGTGGGCTATGATGGCCAAGGGTTAGGCAAGAGAACCAATGGATTGTAAATCCCACTGCAGTTGAAGTGTCATGCATGAAGGATTGGGTTTCAGTGGAAAAGAAGAAGTGAGTGATTGCAAATCATCTCTTAAAATACCATAAAATTGTGATTTCGTCCAGATTTATGTTGTCGAATTCCAATGAAAAATACCAAAACTAGAACGTTTACATCATTTCCATAGCAATTTTAAATTTATAGCCATCAATACATGCAAACATATATGTATACATATTCTGATGAACTAGCCACAACAATCTAATAGTTTGTTTGTATTTCATATTGGATGTATTGATCACATAGAAGGAATTTTATTTCATTTGGCGCAAACTTGTAGAGTGCATTGGTAGAGAATTGGCATTGGAACCGTAAATAAATAAACCAAGAAGTCAAGTTTTGAAACCAAATATGAACAAATATCAAGAAGTTTTGAACTTAGCATTGACAAAGTGGTTGCAAAGATAATAAATTATTTTGATTTCAAAAAATAGTCCATGTTAATAATGTGAATGTTCCATAGGCCTACCATTTATGTAACATATGGTGTTAGAGAAATAGAATCCATTACCTTGAAGAAACTATCATTACTTTAAAGAGAAAGTAGACCCAACATGCATAAATAACTAAAATGAAAAAGAGTTGAAACGTTGGTTTCTTAAAATTAATGTAGGTTTCCACTATTTTATAAAATGAAAAAGGTTTGAATGTGTAAGTTTCATTGATGTGTATATCCAAGAGGATAATTGACACTTGAAAGAGAAAACATAAGGGTTTGAAAGGAGGATAATAGACCTAGAAAAGGGCCTTGATACTTCTGCAAAATTACTACCTTTGTTAAAGGAACATTGGGTTGAATTCCAAGTGTCTCTCACCACTATTATGGAAGATTGGAACAAAAGAWCAGTTCAAGTCTTGTAATTGGGAGATAAAATAATCTATTTTGATGATTAGCAAGAAGAAAGGCTCACTCATAAGTGGTTCYGTTTGTACCAAGAATTGGYGACAAAGGAGGAGGAAATATCTAAGTTATAGATAGTTTTCTAAGAGACAAGGAAGAACAAGTAGCTTCACCATGGTCAAAAMAATAATGTATGCTCACCCTATAAGGATATTTTTATTCTCTTTTGGAAGATCCCTTTGGTAATTTTGAAAAACATGCAAGAGGCATAGTTTCCAAGTTAATGAGATGTGTGGGCTATGATGGCCAAGGGTTAGGCAAGAGAACCAATGGATTGTAAATCCCATTGCAGTTGAAGTGTCATGCATGAAGGATTGGGTTTCAGTGGAAAAAAAGAAGTGAGTGATTGTAGATCATCTCTTAAAAAAATTTCTCAAGCCAAGACCACCAAGATAACCTTTGTTAAGGAAAGAAGGACCAATGAAAAGGTCATCTCAGTTGAAGAAAAGGTAATGGAAAAAGAGTGGGTAGAAAACCATTACTCTAAAATGCTTGTAGTAGCTTGAATGAGGGTATCCAATGGATGTTTTCTCTATCCAATACTACACCAACACTTGGAGGACCAATAAAATAATATTGCAAGCATGGTGTAAATCTGAAAAGTTATGTAATAAGGAAGCCATTTCTTATTTCTTACTACTACAAGAAGAAGTGAAATCAAGCTTGTAGCTATTAGTATTATGAGGTGTGTTCCTTATATAGCATTAAATTCCATATTGAGGCTTCTTATTGGATGAATAAATTCACATGACATAATCTTGAATGTTTCCAAGTAAATAATGGCAAGGAAACTTCCCCAAGATAGCAACAATTTTAGATGAACATGAACGTAAAGAGATGCCAGGTATCCCATGCAATAGAAGGAAATTTGATAGCACTATAATCTAAATACACATTGATAAGAACAATGTTGGAGGATTCATCTAAAACTTCATCCTTGGAATCATGCAACCAAGAGAAATTTTTGAAGAGTCAAGGTTAAGAGAAAGGAAGAGTTGCTTGCACTTGCAACCAAAAGAGAAATGGTTGTTTAGGGGCATATAGAATTCGAAGATGCCATATCCACAAATAAAATAGAAAATAGGGTTATGCCAAGATCAAGGGAGTTCCATATTCAATTCTTATCTTCAATTTTATAGTGAAGGCAACCATTCTTGGATATATGTTCGAGATTGATGTAGAGATAACCTAGAGGGGTTCATTGAAACTCCATAATAATTGACAAATACACTTTGTTATGTGACATTATAGAAGGCATGCACACAATTGTAGAAGAAGAATAAAGGGATATGAGTTAATAAGTATTTTGGGGGAAAATATCCTATGAATGGGGATTTGTGATCTAAAATGATCCCTCCTATGTACTTTGTAGATAATATCAATAAAATTATAGGGTCAATGGTTCAATGGAAATATATATTATTTTCATCACATGGTGATGAAACAGATCACTTGATGGTTGGAATTCCAAGGTAGAATTATAATAGATATGGATTCCTTGAAGGCTTAAAACACAATCCAAGAGACATGGAAAAAATGAAGCTTGAGAAGAAGCATGGATAGTAGCAGAAAGGTGGAGAAATTGGGAAGAAGAAGTGTGTTAAAAAATAGGAGGACAAAGAATTTTAATCTTGTCCACATCAAATATTGTATCTAGGATAAATCCACTATAAAAAATAATACTACTAATTGGCAAAAATACACACAATATATAATGGAGAGTGTATATCTCATTTATAACAATCCTTGAGCATAAATCTAATCCTGTTGGAGTTACTTCACACACACCTAGGATTTATTTTTCCTAATGTTTGTCCTTGTTTATTAGTCATAGTTAGTCATTATATAGTCTCCTATATTTTAGTACAGAATATTCCACCTGGAGAATATTCTCTTTCAGTTGACACTTCAATTTGACTAGTTGAGTTGAGTTTAGATGTTGCATTGGTTTTGTCACGATGCAACATTGAGATCATCATCAGCTAATGCGCACTTGCCTTGGGATAATCACCAGACTGACACATTACCGTTGATTCCCTGAGTTAACTCCTCACTACTCATTATTCAGTCAGTTAACTGAAGACTACTTGACTAGTTAACTTAACTGGGTGTCAATTCACTCTTGTAACTGCCTGAGAGACTAGACTAGGTGGTAGTTTACTCCCGTAAATGTTGGTGTGTGTCCAGATCACTCTAGACCACCACTATGGCTCATTAGTTACTCATGTATCCTATATCTATTATAAATTTTTCACTCTTTGAGTGTGGAATAACGGTTAATGAGAATTCTTCCATTCTTTCTCTCCTTCTTCTTCCTTCTCCTTTTCTCTCTGCAAACGTGTGTATCATTGTTTATCTATATCTATTCTATGAAGGTTCAACACATTTACATTGTATTAGAGCCGACAGACTGCTAAGAAAAAGCTACACCAAATTATTTTTTGCAGGTACAAAAGATTGAAGACAACAAAAAGATGGATTATTTGCCCGAAATACTTCTCACGCCTCGTAACTATTTGGAATGGAAGCCAAAAATTCTGCTTATGCTCATATGCAGAGGCTTGTACCAAATAACTATGGAAATGGAAGTAGAGCCTGATTCTGTCGATGAGAAAAATGACTTTCTCAATAGACAAGATATGGCCATACGATGTATCCTCTATTTTATTTCTCCCGAAATTCTCCATCAAGTATATGATGACTCACAAGAATTCACTCCAAATGATTTATGGAGAATATTGGAGGTTTTATTTGGGAATAAAGAAGATTGTGAAGATTGCATGCAGGGGATTGGAAATATAGAGAATGTAGAAAAGCCACTAGAAGATAAATCATCTCAGTTTGAAGAGCCTTCTACAAAAGTATTTGCAAAAAATTGTATTCCAATAATTGAAGATGATGTCTACTCCATTTTAGATTTGTTTTCTGAAATTCATGTGGAAGATATATGGCATGCATCTCAGGAGTCACATGCAGACACTTTTCCATGCACAATGCATGCATTTCATGAGACAAAAAGAGAGCTACGCACATCAGACTTCATTATGATATTTTTTGAGCCAAATTTGTAGAAACAAATTGGATATTTTAATTCCTATCGATAAAATATCCAACTTCAAAAAACAAATTGTCTGAAACGGAGTCTGGAAAGTGAAGTTATGATCTTTTTAACATCAACAAAATTTCATCATTTTTCCGGAAACAGCCGCATGGTTTTCAAAGTTTCATCCAAACTTTATTTGGATATTATTCATTACAAGAAGATAAATTGGATATGTGTCAAAATATTAATGATGCATATACTTCATCAGATCCGTGCAGACATCTACATCTTCAACAAAATCTTCAATGAGCACAAACTTGCACAGTTGCGAGGTCTTCTTGGAGTGAAGGACATTGTTTCTTAACAACTGTTTTTTGTTCCTTCTCATTTTTATTTTTTTTATGCATTGTAATTTGAGGGGGGGCTTTTCCCATGAGGTTTTCCCTCTTTCCTCACTTTATTTTTAGTGTATCTTTTGTACTTGGGTACCTAACATGGCCTCATTGCCGGGACCCAATCTTTATTTTCACCATAGTGATGTTCAGGGGGGGTGTTGGAGTTACTTCACACACACCTAGGATTTATTTTTCCTAATGTTTGTCCTTGTTTATTAGTCATTATACAGTCTCCTATATTTTAGGACAAAATATTCCACCTGGAGAATATTNTTCAGTTGACACTTCAATTTGACTAGTTGAGTTGAGTTTAGATGCTGCATTGGTTTTGTCACCATGCAACATTGGGATCATCATCAGCTAATACGCACTTGCCTTGGGATAGTCACCAGACTAGCACATTACCCTTGATTTCCTGAGTTAACTCCTCACTACTCTCTATTCAGTCAGTTAACTAAAGACTAGTTGACTAGTTAACTCAACTAGGTGGCAGTCCACTCTTGTAATTGCCTGAGAGACTAGACTAGGTGACAGTTTATTCCTGTAGCTGTTGGTGTGTGTCAAGATCACTCTATACCACCATTATGGCTCATTAGTTACTCATGTATCCTATATCTATTGTAAATTGTTCACTCTTTGAGTGTGGAATAACAGTTAATGAGAATTCTTCCATTCTTTCTCTCCTTCTTCTTTCTCCTTTTCTCTCTGCAAATGTGTGTATCATTGTTTAGCTAGATCTATTCTCTGCAGGTTCAACACATTTGCAAATCCATCTTTGCTAGTTTTCCCATTTGGGTTTCCATGGTAATTTCTATGTCTATGGTGTTAATTACTATGTGAATGTGATTGCAGTGAATTCATTTTATTTTGTCCACCCATGAACATGAAAAAGAAGAAACCAATCTAACTTGTATGGAATATTATATTCGGGGATGCTCTCTTAACAAAAATAATGCTGAATAAAATTCATACAACAATTCAAATTCTCCTCAATCAAAGCATGGGTGGGTATCCACATCTAATGGTTGCTTGGTTGAGTGTTAGTATTTTTCTATATGTTGTATGTTTTGCCTACAATTCACTCATATATTAATTTTTTGGCAATAATCATACCTTTCATTACCAAATTGATTCCTAGTTGTCATGATCATTGTGAATTGTCGATGCAAGAGCATCTCTCCAAATCAGCAATGTGCTAGCTAGGCGGAACATCAAAGTGTGCATTCAATGAAGGGAGAGGCGTCATACCTCTCATTTTTCAAAATTCAAAATGTAATTAAATGATTGTAAGGATGGAAGAGAGAAAGTCATGCTTTTGCACAGGTTGTAGATAGAGTCGCCTTTAATGGATGACAGGTTGAAGATCTAGATCCGATTCGGATCTAGATGACCATTGAATGTAATTAATGAGAATAGGTAACTTGGAGGGAAGAGCTCGAGGAACCCCTCTTTGAAAAAGACTTTTGTTTTCATGTTTTCATTAGGAAGAATAGATGATATTAGGATAGGGAGAGAGAGTCGAGACTCTGCAAAAGTCCGAGCTTTGTACACACTATAACCAGACATTTATGTTAATGAAGAGAGCAGTTTTTCCTACACATGGTTCTTTGTGTGTTTCCATGTGTTTTGTGAATGTCGTGTGTGTGTTCATTTATGCTATAGATGTATGTGATAGGTTCCATCTGCAAGGATAGACAAAATCTGTTGTCTGTGAGTTTTTTTATTTCGTTCTGGGTTCTTTGTGGCTTCATGCAAGAGGTTGCATGACATAGTGTTGAGGACTCTGTGAGCCAGTGTAAGAGTGCACATCTGAGTTCTGTGTTGAATTCAGACGAGAACGTTCCAGGAGGGAAGACCGTAGGAATCATTAACTCAAGGGAGAAGCCTCAAGGTTGTTGAACACCTTGGAGGTAAGACTGTGCAGAGGAAGGAACAAAGAGACAGAACTACTGAAGGTTTTGTAGAGCTCTGCCAGGTGGGCATCGAGTAAGTGCAAGGAGTGCATGGAAGGACTCTATTTTGAGTTTTGAAAAAAGAGAAGTGTCCAGGAAGAGACACTTACAAAGTTACTAAACACTCTGTATTCTCAACAAGGTATGCTTGAGAAAGAAGTTTCCAGGAGGGAACTTACATCCTTTCAAGGAGAGAAAGAGACAGAGTTGTTGAATACTCTGAAGGAAGACATGTGCAAGGAGTGCACCAGGCCAACACTTGGGTGAAGTGTTGAAAGATATCCATCTGAAGGCTAGTTAGAGCATATGGAGTGTGCAAAGGGGAGAATTGTTTCAAGTTCGAAATCTCGGGAGGGATAGCATTTCCAGAATGCAGACGGGACCCAAAGTTGCAGGAATTGCAAAGAAATCAAAGGTCGAAACCTTTGAAACTTTGAACATGTTCCAAGTTAGGAAGAAATCATAAGCTTGTGAGGAAGAGCACAACAACCATACATCAACTGTGAAGGAGGAAATATTCTAAGTCGGAAGATCAAATCTCAGGAGATTCGACGCCAAGTTACTTGGTCGAGACTCATCGAGATCTGAACAGACGGTGAAAATCCTTAGAGGTAGAAGCATCGATTTGTCGTGAGTCATTAGATCAAGAGAAGTCAAGGGAGGATTTCAGGGTTTCGGGGATCAGAATATCTGAGGTGAGAAGTCTTTCGACTTCGTGAGTCGTAAAGACCTGAAACACTTTGAAGGTTGGACCTCGGGTCACAGTCGAGGGTCATATCAAGAGAAGTCAAGGGAGGAGCTAAGGACTGTTAGCCCTTTTCAGGGATTCAGGAAATAGGAGTCAGGGGTGGCTCGCATGAAAAACACCCGAAGTCCCGAAGCACGAAGAGCCTTTTGATAAGGCATGTGGTCACCGTCATTGGTCACATGGAGGGGAAGCTTGCATCTTATGCTTGTTCGCGCAGGTGGGGTTTCAACAGAAGGACCTGTGAATTTTTTCTTTGAATGTTCCAGCAGGGAACGAAAGAGACATTTTCGGCTTGAGAAGATTGAAGAACAATCCTTGACCGGGAGGTCAGCAGACCCTGTTGAGGCAGAGGTAGGGGGTCTGCATCAATTGGTATCAGAGCTAAATTTCTTCTATATATTTTAGGTGAAAAGGATTGAAGGAGAAATTCTGGTAACATCAAGTGGTATCAAAAGCATAAGTTCATTTGTATACAACAATTGAAGGAAGATAGGGCATTGATGCTCTGTGGTGATTGTTGCAAGGTGTGCAACAGTCAATAGACAGTCAGTTGAGCTATAGGGGAAGCTAGGAATTCTCTCAGTTGTATAGTGAACAACAGGCTTGCCAGGAGAGTAGGTAGAAGAAGGATATGGCTACTGAAGGCCATGAATGTGGTCCAAGAGGAGACCGCCAGCAGAAAAGCAAGGCTGAGACAGACAAAGAGCTCAAAGAGATAAGAACACGGATGAAGAAGCTTGCATTGAAAATGCAATGGGATGCAAAGGTGCATTAGGTGTATGAATGGCCCATGAAGAAGAAGGTGAAGTGGCACATTTAGAAATTGTTGACTAGAGGACAACGAAGGATGTTGAGAAGGTGGTTGAGGCATACTAAAAACCTCAATGAACCAGAGGAGGAATCGATTCACATTTGTGAACCAGAAATTGGGAAGAGACTCAGTGATAATGAGGAGAAGAGATCAAAGAAGGGTCTCAGAGACTTCCAGGTGAGCAACGATGAACTTTTAAGTTTCCAGGTGGGCAATGAGATGGGATCATTGGAGGTTCTCATAGACTGCTAAGAGGGCAGGGTAGAAATCCCAGAATGACAAGTGGGCAAGGGAGAAGAGAAGAGATTGTTTGATAGTCCCATGAACTCAGAGGTGAGTTTGGATTAGTAAGGAGACCTGACAGAGGAGGGTCATAAATACATTCTGATCATTGGAGGAATTGAGGTATTCCTGCCACATAACCCAGTTGAGGCCAACAGATGTGTTGCAGATGCAACTGCAGAAAAAGGACAGCCAACAGTGACTGTCATGGAGGAAGATGAGAACATGGAGAAGACACTGATGTTTTCCCTAGCAGCAGAAGAAGAGAATTCAACAAAATTGCTCGAAATTTTCAGTGAGGAAGTTGAATAGGAGGTAACTGCAGTATTGGAGGATGTAGAAGCAAAAGAAGAGGAAGAAGACAACATAGATTTTGCTGGTCTGTGTGAGGAATTGAAAGCCTTAGAGATAAGGGTGACAGTGCATAGAATGCACATCCAACAAATCAAGTTGGAGACAGAGGGAGAATACCGGCCCAAAGAGTAGATGGAAGAAGCTGGATATATGCTAGCAGGAGAACTGGCAGCAACAAAGCTGTCAAAGGAAGAATCTGAGCAACATCTTAGTGATAAGACTACAAAATTGAATTTTGCAGCAGGGTGGCAAGCTAAGGCCATAAGAGATGGATAAAATTGCACGGGGGATCGAGTTGATCTACCCATTGAGAAGGAGGAAGTGCAACCGAGAAGATTGCATAAGGAAAACCAGCCATTGGAGCAGATGGACAGGGATATTGAGGAAATCATAAGGTTGATGTTGAGGTTAGCACAAGAAGCAGTCAAGAAGGAGAAGCTAAATAGAGGGAATCCTACCATAGCAGAAGGGAAGATGCAGTAGCAGCAGTGAAGCAGTGCAGTAGATGGACATCTCCATAAGAGAGTTTGAGATCCAGGTGGATTTCAATAAAGTCGGGGAGCTCATGAGAAGGAACTCATGAATTTTTCGCAGCAGTGGAGTATGATGCAAGAGCATCGCTCCAACTCAGCAACGCGCCAGCTAGGAAACACATCAAAGCGCGCATTCAATGAAGGGAGAGGCATCAACCCTCTCATTTTTCAAAATTCAGAATGTAATTAAATGATTATAAGGCTGGAAGAGCCAAATCCATGCTTTTTCACAGGCTATAGATAGAGTTGCCTTTAATGGATGATAGGCTAAAGATCTAGATCCAATTCGGATCTAGATGACCATTGAATGTACTTAATGAGAATAGGTAGGTTGGAGGGAAGAGCTCGAGGAGCACCTCTTTGAAAAATACTTTGTTTTCTTGTTTTCATTAGGAAGAATAGATGATATTAGGATAGGGAGAGAGAGACGAGACTCTGTAGCCGTCCGAGCTTTGTACACACTGTAACCATACATTTATGTTAATGAAGAGAGTGGTTTTTCCTACACATGGTTCTTTGTGTGTTTCCATGTGTTTTTTGAATGTCGTGTGTGTGTTCATTTATGTTGTAGATGTATGTGATAGGTTCCATCTATAGGGATAGACAAAATCTTCTATCTGTGAGTTTTCTGATTTCGATCTGGGTTCTTTGTGGCTTCATGCAAGAGGTTGCATGACAGAGTGTTGAGGACTCAATGAGCCAGTGCAAGAGTGCACATCTGAGTTCTGTGTTGAATTCAGACAAGAACGTGCCAGGAGGGCGGGCCAGAGGAATCATTAACTCAAGGGAGAAGCCTCAATGTTTTTGAACACCTTGGAGGTCAGACTGTGCAGAGGAAGGCACAGAGACACAGAACTACTAAAGGTTTTGTAGAGCTCTGCCAGGTGGGCATCGAGAAAGTGTAAGGAGTGCAAGAAAGGACTCTGTTTTGAGTTCTAAAAAAAGAGAAGTGTCTAGGAGGAGACACTTATAAAGTTACTAAACACTCTGTAGGCTCATCCAGGTATGCTTGAGCAAGAAGTTGCTAGGAGGGCACTTACATACTTTCAAGGAGAGAAAGAGATAGAGTTGTTGAATACTCTAAAGGAATACCTATGCAAGGATTGCACTGGGCCAACACTTGGGCAAAGTGTTGAAAGATAGCAATTTGAAGGCTAGTCAGAGAACAAGGAGTGTGGAGACGGGTGAACTGTTTCAAGTTTGAAAGCTCAGGAGGGA
>JASDQU011101334.1:19434-30735 GCA_032191745.1 Picea mariana | reverse complement strand
GTTACTTGTAAAGATAGTAAATTCATGGCAGAAATTTAGTAAAGGAACAATAAATTTGTGGCGGAAATTTAGTAAAGGCACAGTAAATTTGTGGCGGAAATTTATAAGTAGTCACCAACAACAATAACTGCAAGTTATCAAGGTTTACTAGTTCAAAACTTTACTGTTGAGTTTAACAACCCTCAGTGATTGAATTGTTCAACATTAATGGACTACTGAAAATTCATCCTGGAGGCAATGTTCAAACTGGGAAGTCATCAAAAGATTAATCATTTCGATGGTTATAAGCTTGAATAACTGTCACAAAGACTTCATCGATGAATAAGAAGGTTTTATCTTTTTGTTCATATTTTTAACATTAATCCTTTAACCTTTGGGAAAATTGGACTAAAGAACCTTTATCAATACAAAACATAATCCTATGGGATTAGTGTTATTCAACCGTGATGCAAGTTCTATGTGTTGTTTGTTAGTATTAAAATGTGTGTGAATTGTGCATAGAATTCAATCGTGGATGGGATTCAATACATGGTGGGGAGAACATGGCAAGAATGTGGTTCGAGCACGTAAAATCCCATCTGTGTAAGGTATATTTCATTGAAGTTATAGATTATGTTGTGCGGATCACTATTTAGTTAACCTATAATTTTTCATTTTCAAGGTTTTCATTGATTGTTTGACCTCGGGATACCTGAGGATAAGCCGATTGGTTGTCAAGTAGAGAAGCTGATGTTGTTGGGGCTATTTTGAGTTAAGTAGCTTGCAAATATAGAAAGAAGCTCATGGGTGTTTATGGGAGGAGGAGGTCATGAGTGTTTCAGGTGCAAAAGCTCCACTTGGATGATCAAAGCATATATGTGCACGCAAATCTCCACTTGGATGATGCTCTTCTTTAGCCATCGTAATTTTGCATTCACTTCTTTGAATCTTAGTTTAGTCTGTAGTATGATTTCCAGTCTTTTATTAGAATCAATATTATGTGGTTTTGGTTGCAGAGAATGTGGAAAGCGCAAGCATAAACCTGCCACTAACCAAATTTTCCAAGCTAACCAAATTTGTTGGTTTGCATAAACCCACCACTATGCATTCTCATTAAGCATTTTCCATTTAACCATTCTAAATTTCTCCATTTAACCATTTTGAATTCCTGCATAGAAACATGTATATATTGCCATGGAGCCTTGTTATTAATATATTTTCAATTATAAACTTTAAAAATAATTTGTTACAACTATTATATAAGTAGATGGAAAACAATCAAAATAATTTGTTACACCTATGATATAGGTAGATGGAGAGAACCATATTAACATTTAACTCATAGGTTTAGATTTACAATGTAATAGGTATGGCAGTTTTAGTATTACCTTTTTAAGAATCAGTCTCATCTTTTTTTCAACAATAAAATTTTCCTTTATATTATATATATAAATGAGTACACATTACAGCTTCATCAGTCTTTGAAGTTTCCACAAGCCTCCACCGGATTCTGATCATACTAGAACCTTATCAAAAAAGCACCAGTCATAATAGCTTTACATCGAGAAAAACTATGACCACCATCAAGGGGAAAATACATATATAATAACAGTCCTCATAAACCGAGATCACCATAGATAGTCAAAACTAAGAAGACAAACTAAGTCAAAAACACTGAAAGAGATGGTAGGCCCCTCATTTCCATCAACCCATCTGCTATAATCAAGCTTTCCTTTGGGCTTGGTGAGTGTCAATTTCGAGAGATCATCTACCTCCATATTTATTTCCCTGTACACATGGGTGAAGTGTATCTCTCTAAACACAGATTTCATCACTTTTAAGTTGTCCATCCATCCCATCAATGAGGAAACCTAGAGTTTTCCTCTGTCCTTTAACCATTCAATGATGAAATTTGAGTCACCAATGACCTGGATCACCTCAAGATTGAACCACTGCGCTAGAAAAAGAGTCGCCCAAGCACCTAACAGTTTTTCCCTCGTATTTGTCCCATGGCCACAATTTAAGGTCCAATTAATGGCGTATTGATCAATGTACTTTATGATGCCTCATGCCCCACACCTAAGAGCACTAGAAAGAGAAGCCCCGTCGAATCAAAAAACTATTGAGTTCATAAGTTGAGGTGGTTGAATATGGCGCACTTTTAAAATTTTATCCACCGTCACTAGGGGCAACATTGTTTTAACTTTTGCTACCACTCTAAAGACCGATGCTTTGGATCCTTCAAAAATAACCCGGTTCCTCTCCAACCATAAGTACCAACATATAATAGAAGGGAGAGTGATGAGGGATGCTTCCTTCTTAAGCCAATTCTCAAAGCAAGAACTGAGAAATGCTCCATCCCAAATAGTCTGAATATTAAGGACTGTGTAAAAATGACTCCAAACTTCCCGACAAATACTACAAGAAACAAAGAGATGGTACACTAATTCCTCTTCTCTAAGACATAAAACACAGATATTTGGTCCCTTCCATCCCTTCCTTTGAAGAATATACCAAGTGAGAATTATGTTCTCCAATGATATCCAGATGAAGAGTTTGATCTTTGGTACTAGATCCCATTTCAATAATTGACTTCGCCAACCTCCAACAGCAATTGGCCAGAATTTATTTGCAAGAGCGAGATATAAATTTGTAGTTGAAATGTTTCCTGAGCAGTCACCTCCCGCCCATAAAATCTCATCGGTTTTGTTTTGTAACTGAATCCCCGCATAAAACAATGCTTTATGACATGCCTCTCACTCCTCTGCATTGATCTTGACCAAGCCAAGATCTTCACCTGATTTCCAATAAGAGAAAGGAAGACTCGACCTGTTAACGCCTCTAGCTTGAAATAGATACATCACAGAGTTCCTTCTGAGTTCAGCCCACAAGTGACTAGACAAGAAGGAGGCTTGCCCCATACCCATAATGTAATCTAAACCAATTTGAACCATATGACCAGAACCTGGTCTCCAACCGAGCCAATGAGTTAACAAGTGTAAGGATTTTAGCATATTTTTCCAGTTCTGCGAGGCAGACAAAACAATAGCAGAAGTCGATCGAAGCCAAGTAATTGTGGAACAATGTGGTATGCACTTATCCTTTATGACCTTACTCCAAACCCCATCCTTTGTTAGTACCTGCCATAGAGAGTTTGTGGTCAGTGCCTTATTAAAAAGGTAAATATTTCATAACCTCCCAGATGCTTTGTCTTTGCTAATAGTTCCCAACTGCATAGGTGGATATGCTTCCTCCCTGCAACACCCGACCACAGAAAATTAAACATCAGGCTACGAATTTTGTGTAAAATGGAAGTTGGTATAGCTGCCAGTGCCATCCAATACACAGCCTGGCCCTCAAGCACTAATTTTACCAGTGTGAAACGTCCCCCCGAGGACAACCATCTATTGCACCACCATGCTATCTTCTCTTCAAATTTTGAAAGTAGCCAACTCCAATCCTCCGGTTTGTATGCATATTCCTTTAAAAAATAACCAAGGTACCGAAATCCTTTTTCCTATTCCTCAAAACAGTGTGGAAATAGAGTCTTTAATCTTTCAAGAGAATCTCCAAAGATCTCGGAGTGATAAAATATTGATTTTGACCAATTTATACACAATCCAGAGGCTCTATAGAAGGTTAATAAAATAAGTTTTATCTCATCCCACTCTTCCAACGATGCTCTCGACATTATTAATACATCATCCACAAAAAAAAAATGCAAAATATTAACTAACCTTGATACCTTAACCCATGAAAGCTTCCCTTCGCCTTTCCTTTTTTCAACAGTAAACTAAGACCTTCCATGACAAGTATAAATAACAATGGTGATAACGGGCAGCCCTGGTGCAATCCTCTTCCACTTTTGAACATATGAGATGTCTCCCCATTAATCAATACCGCGAAATTAGCACTAGTCACACAACTTAAGATCGAATTGGTAAAAAGAAGTCCCAGTTTATACAGTCGTAGGATTTCTTAAGTTCTAACTTAAGAATCATGGCTTTGGATTTCTTAACCTTTATACTATGGAGACACCCCTGAGCTGTGCCAATTGCATCCAAAATCTACCTACCTTTAATAAATTCTAGTTGTTCCTCTGACAGTGACCGAGAGAGAATAGGCTTGATCATATTGGCAATGATCTTTGAAATCGGTTTGTAGCAAAGAATGAAAAGGGATATCGGTCTGTAATCCCAAAAAGAAATAGGATTATTTACCTTTGGAATCAACGTTAGGAAAGTACATTTAATGAATTATTTACAGATCCCTGCAGCCTAGAGTCCTCCACCAGAGCCAGCAGGTCATCTCCCATTAAATCAAATAAATCAAGAAAAAACTCCACAGTCCACCCGTCGGGCCCCGGGATCTTATCTTTGGTGAAGGATTTAAGAACCTCCCACAGTTCCTGCTTAGTACAAGGTCTCTCTAGAATCACAATGTCCTCATCATGTACCAAGCGACCGAAAAGACCAGCTGTATTGACCTGATTGGATATAAGCTCATGTTCCGACTTTTCATAAAATGATTTAAAAAACATTACAACTTCAATTTTAATAGCTTCCACACCAGTATGAATCTGACCTTCCTCATCACTTATCTCCCATATATGATTTTTGTTCCTCCTGAAACTGGCAAAGTTATGAAAAAAAATTGTATTCTTGTCCCCACACTTTAACCACATTGTTCTGCTTCTAATTCTCCACAATTCTTCTTCTTCTCTTAGTATTTTATCTCGCTCTGTCTCCAGAAGTTTGATTTTGGTCTCCTTTTCACTAGTATGTGGCTCCCGAGCCTCCTCCAAAAGTAAACTAGTCAACAAACCTTCCAGGTGGGTTAATTTTTCTTCCTATAATCTTAAGTGCTCTTTGGACCATGCTTTCAAATGAGTCTTCAATGATTTCATCTTATTAGCAAATATTTGTTGCACATTCATTTCGTTCAAGAAAATCATATCCTTCCATACCTTTGTTACAATATTCGAAACCTCTAATTCAAATAACCATCTGTCATTGAACTTAAATGGATATGTCATCGGATAAGATGTCTTGTTAATCCTTAAGAGAACTGGAGCATGATCTGAAAAGTAAGGGTAATCCACCCAAGATTTATACCTGCCAACACTCACTAACAAATCTTCGGCCACTAAAACGCGATCCAGTATTTTATAAATACTAGCAGCACCCCTATGTACATTCCTCTAGGTTGGCACCATAGAATCCGGAGCAACATCTATCAAACCTGCTTTACTAAAGAGCTCTATAAAGAACGCTGAAAGCATATCTAAATGTCCAGCCTCTCCCCATGTCTCCCCAACTCCACAAGTAAGATTTAAATCTCCCACAATAATAAGGTTTCTGCGATCAAGAATTCCATTGTCCACCAACTTTTCCCAGAATGCTTTCCTCTCCAAACAGGAGCCATAACGTTTAAAAGAGAGACTAGTTGATTTAGTTCCAAGCACATTCCTAAAAGAAGAATACCGTCACAACATAAAAAAAATGTCAATGTCAAAAATATTCGGGTCCCATGAGACAAGAAGGCCTCCCGAGGTACCAACAACACTAACCGCACAAGTTAACCAAGTAGGATGCAAAGTAAGCATTAGTGCACGAGCCTTATGTTCCTCAACCATAGTTTCTTACAAAACAATTATATCTGGTCTAATCCTTCGAAGTAATCTTTGAAGGGAGCTAGATTTATGGGTCCCCCCCACCCCTCTAATGTTTAAGGAGAGTAATATCATGTCTTCTCTCTTGCTAGGGCTTTCAAGCCTCTAAGCGCCCCAAATTCATTTATTACCGGCAGGTGTGACCCCTCAGAAATAAGTCTTGAAGCCTCCTTCTTCTTCCTCTCACTCCTAGTCTTAATAGGAGAGGTTTCCAAACCCAGTCCCTTAGACAATGTGAATTATTTTCCTATGGCCCCCACTAAGTTTCTCAAAGACCCTGAACCCCCGTTAGGTTCAGGTCTGTGGTAAACTGATCTCCCCCTATAAATAGGTAGATTAATAGGTGACTACACCTCTTTGATAGAAGGAACAAGGGATTCAAGTACAATCCCAAAATCATTATTCCCCAACTCAGATTCCCTACATCCCGGTAATAAGTTGTCCCCAACAACAATGGACGATCTTTGGAGATCCCTTCCCAGAGAGACCAAGACCTCACGATCACTCCTCTCAATGTTGTCAACAGAGTGTAAAACATCTTAGAGGTTATTATAGACCAAACAAGTAGCAAGAGTTTCCCCTCGTGAAAGTCCAATCCCAACCAAACAACTAGTAGTTGAACCAAAAGGGTTGATACCTAACAAATCCTTAGGCACTGCATGTAGACAAGAGTTGACAGGGGGGCCGAAGGACCCTTTCGCATGCCAAAGAAACTAGGCTCATCCAATACAGTTATTTCCCATGAAGTTAAATAATGAAAGAGCATAGGAAAAACGATTTTTAGCTTACCCATTATAGACTCAACTGTCTCTGGCAAAGAAGATTCCTTGAAGTCATAGCCACGAGGGTTGAACCTGCCCGACTCAACATCTAGCGATTCAACACGGGTCACCCTATATAGCATTGCACCTTCTGAATCCTCCTATTCCTGTAATCCCATGCAGTCCCACCATAAATGACCCGTCTTCCGACACCTAGAGCATATGAAGGGGATGCCTAAGTAGTCCAGGGATTGGGAAATATGATGTCCCGCCATACTATCTCCAAAGTTTTCAATAAACCATAGTGGATGTCAATTTCCACAAGGAATTTACATATCCTCTTATCAGTGGAATTGAGTGCTCCAAGGTCAGCACTAATAAATTTCCCAAGGGTGTTCCCTATCGCTTCCAGCGCCTTGACGTGCCAGAAATGCAGTGACAATCTTGACAACAACACCCAGAAATGTTTGAACCTGAAATAATCATGTGAGGGGTCAAAACTCACCCACCACCTTTTAATCATCAGACTGCCTCCGTCGAAGGTCCAAACTTTGCCTAGAATCAGCTTGGTATCCTCTGTTTGCTTGAAATGAAACCCAAACCGTCCTTTCATCAAAAAAAATATATCTGGCTTATAACCCAGCAATGGGCTCTAGTGATCATTAACCCAATCCTCCAGTGACATTCTACACCTGTTCCTGTAGGAGAATTTCCCTAGCAGGGTAAAAATCACAAGACTAACGATGTCTTCTAGCCCAATGTCCTCTCCAAGCGTCAAATTCCTCTTTGTTCGATTTGGAATCCAATGTTTAAACTGTCGAGGCCCCAAGCCCTTCTTCACACCTGCAAATCTACCTCTAGAAACCCCCCTAAGCACCCATCCTTGTCCACTCGACTGCACTCCTACGGCCTCCCAAGGATTTGTAGGGCCCTTCACAACAGTATTCTCAGGAGCACATGAGACTGAACCTCTAGCATTCGCGATAGAAGACAAACAAGAAAAATGATGGCTAACTTTTGCGGGAGATGTAGAAAGTTGAGCCTTAACCGCTTCCCTAAGCTCATTAAAACTTCCATTAAACCCTACAAATTCTGCAGATGTGAAGAGACCTGCTTGCCTCCAGATGGCCTCATTCGCCTCTCCCATAAGGGCACTGACTTCATCATCCATCGGGATCCCCTCCAGTGGAGTGTGAGGCATACACCCTGAACCATCACAACATGACAAACCATTGTCAATTGTTCAATTGTACTAACTACCTTAAAGACTCCTTAACTCGAACCAGAATACGAGGATGGCAAAAGCCCCACTAACACAGTAAACTAGGAAGTAATAATGAACTCCAAAACTCCATAACTCGCTCCAAAATCAATATGAAAAGATAGTAGAGCATGAAATATGGTTTGAAATAAGTAGGAACCACAAAAAAAAGAATAATAATAAACCCTCCTAAGACTAGAACCCAGTTAGCCCCTCCAGAAAACCATCGAGTCCAGCATCTCCAATCGATAAAATAGTTGTTACAGGAGGATAACCTGGAGAGGATAAAAAAAGGCCAAGGATAATGAAGCTCAATAACCCTCCTTTAGTCAAGTTAGACACCCGTGAACATTCCCTTCTTACTGTAGTAAGTGCCGCCATTGAAACTCCTCCAAGGTTTGAAAAACTCCAGTACCTATTCCCGCTCTCCAAAACTCTAGTATTAACTCTAACTCTTCATAACCCTCCTAAGACTAGAACCCAGTTATCCCCTCCAGAAAATCAGTGTCATCTTTAGATACGTTGATAATCACAAGTAAATAACACTAAACTGGAGTAAATGATTATAATATGTATATCTTTCTTTACGTGCCTTGCATGTATCTTTGGATTATTCATAGGAGTAACATTAAGTATCTTAGGTTGATATATATATATATATATATATATATATATATAGTGTAAACAATATTAATTATTATTGGTCAGTGTAAATATCGATGATGGGTGTATTATATGTTTATATTTTTGTACATTATTATAATGTTTGTCAAGGTTGTTAAAGGATAACTAATGGAAGAGGTTTACCAAATTGGTTGTCACCTAGGGGGTCGCCAGGTTCAAGCTGAGATCGCAGAAGAAAGCATCAGCAAAAGCAGACAAGAAAGCAAGACAACCTTTCAAGCTTCATTCTCCGTCGGAGGAAGCCTTTGTGTTTACAAAATGGTATCAGAGCCAAGCCTCATTTTGACCCGGGTATGATAACATAGTTATCTCTATGTTATATGTTTCATTAGTATATATATCTGTGAGAACCATATCAAAAGTCTCGGGCCTTTGAAAGACAAGGTTTCCACTTTTGCGACTCTCTTATTTCTAGCTAGTCATTGCCTGAGCAGTCAGCCAGGAGCCTATTCAAAATTCTCTCAGAGAACTAGAATTAAACGCCCTGCTTTTCTATGCAGTGATAGTTATTAATATCTTTAAAGTTATGGATCGCTCTATGTCTTTTAAAGAAGTAAGGGATGCTAAATGCATTACTTCTGAAAGTAGCCTTAGCTCCATGTTCTTCGATAATAATGTTGAATGTTTAAACCAGGCCAATATAGAAGTAGTTGAGTCACAACCTCAAGCCGCATGGAGATTACCCGATATCTCTCCCAACCAAGTATATAGTGATTTGAGCATGTTTCATCTCTGTGCCATTACTAGAGTTTTTTTCAAAGAATCAATCAACCATATCCAACAAAACAATGATGTAAGTCAAACCATTTCCTTACTCAATGTTAAAGAAATCCAAGCTGAAGCAAAGAAACATAAAACAAACTATATTCATTTTGGTTGTATTCGAGTAGGCACCAATGCTTTAGTACATAAGGGAATAGATGTCTATGCCCTCTACACCGTCCGAGACATGACTCACAACAAATTTACCGACTCTCTCACTGGTGGTATTGTTGTGCCCTTATCAAATGGACCTGTATACTTTGACTGTCATCCAAATTTCTCAGTCTATACTTTTGATGAAAACCTTGAGGATATTCTTAAACTCCAAATCTGCACTACTGGCTTTGACATGCGTAATACTCGCACTAATATTTCTATCCACTCTCGTGGTTGCTTCCGACATACCAACACTTTATACCCTGAAATGTTACATACACCCAGCCAAAATTCTCAATCCGGTACACTCATCCTTACTAACTCTGTCAACCAAAAAATGGAACATCAACTCATCAAATGGGAAAAACTCTCTTTTCCCTCTCACTAGGTTATAGACATTCCCCGAAACCCCATCCAACATACCATCACCTCTGCACACATACAAGAATCACCTTCTTCTGTTGTAATCTCTTTCCCTCCTTCAAAACAGAGCTTGCATACTAAGCATGGTGGAATTTTTACACCTTCTCCACCATCTACGACTTTGTGCTTACATCCCTCTCTTCAACCTCTAGCTTCCTCACTGGGACGAGTCCCCTACTCTATCCAATTCTTAGATTGTCACAAATTGGTAACTATTTCAAGCCTATCCACAACCATAGAAGACAACCAAATCCAATTTGAACACCAATTCCATAATCCAAGAACAAACTTTCCTCCACCCAGCTCTACGACGAAAGATCCTTGTCCACACCCTTAATGTTCAGAAATTCATTTTTCCCATGACAATCACATGCTAATGATAACCTCTCCTTCTCTTGACCTATACATTTCCCCTTGTCATTCTATTCTAGAGGATTTAAAAAGATCGCCAATACCAGAAATAAGAAAATTCCTTACCCTAATGAGAGGGTGCAAGAAAAAGCATGTAAAAGCAGATTGGATAAAACTCATGCTAAATTGGGATCTCTTTACTCATCCTAGTGCTGAGAAATTCTCAAAATCTACACCAGACAAAGAAAAAATAGATTTGTCAATAGCATGGAAAAATTATATGAAATAAAAGGATGTCTGGATTTCCTTTTATGAGTGGAAAGCACAACAAGAATTATGTGCCACATTATGCAGAAACCAGTCAACAAGCAAAATCCTTTCCCCTTTTCTCATACGACCTGTCCTCACCCCACTTGTTTCCTGCCCTATCCAAACTATATCCATATCTGATCTGGGAAAAGAAATTAGCAAGCTAAAAACAGACATTAAAAAAGCCACAATAAAAGAAGATAAGCGGCAAATCTTGTCCATTGAACACCAAAAATTCCATGTCCTTATGAATATCATGATCAAGGGAAAAAGGTTTCGGCTCAAAACCTTACTAGATACTGGTTCTGATCTAAATATTCTAAACAAAGAAATCATCCCTGTCCAATTTTTGCATAAGACCCAACAAAGTGCTATCGGTTTGGGAAACCAACCTACTCAACTACTCTATGAAATACCTGAAGCAACTTTATGTTTCCAACATTATTGTCTATCCTTAAAATTCCTGTTAATAGAAATCCCAGTTGCCTGCATTATTGGCACTCCCTTCTTTGTTGCTATTGAGCCACATAGTTCCACTAGACTACCCAATAAATCTCCTGGTTATTTCATTAGTATTCCCTCCCCAACCAAAACTTCAAAGATCTCTATCCAACTCCCTTTTGTGTCTATACCTAGGATATCATCTCATATCCACACAGTCCAAAAAAAAGTACTAAAAATAGAAGAATTGAAGGGAAAAAGGACTGAGCTAAGAATTAAAGATCAAATTACCCAGAGCCATATACAGCAACAAATTTTAGAACTCCAGAAAGAATTTGAAGCAAAGGTATGCTCAAAAAATCCCATTGCATTTTGGCACCATAAAAAGCATGAAGTAGAACTTCCTTACAAAGATTCATATGAAGGAACATCGTGCAAAAGAAGAGCTATCCCTATGAACGCAAAATACCAAAATCTTTGCTATGATGAAATACAAGGTCTAC
>JASDQU011101334.1:7372-19414 GCA_032191745.1 Picea mariana | reverse complement strand
GTTACTTGTAAAGATAGTAAATTCATGGCAGAAATTTAGTAAAGGAACAATAAATTTGTGGCGGAAATTTAGTAAAGGCACAGTAAATTTGTGGCGGAAATTTATAAGTAGTCACCAACAACAATAACTGCAAGTTATCAAGGTTTACTAGTTCAAAACTTTACTGTTGAGTTTAACAACCCTCAGTGATTGAATTGTTCAACATTAATGGACTACTGAAAATTCATCCTGGAGGCAATGTTCAAACTGGGAAGTCATCAAAAGATTAATCATTTCGATGGTTATAAGCTTGAATAACTGTCACAAAGACTTCATCGATGAATAAGAAGGTTTTATCTTTTTGTTCATATTTTTAACATTAATCCTTTAACCTTTGGGAAAATTGGACTAAAGAACCTTTATCAATACAAAACATAATCCTATGGGATTAGTGTTATTCAACCGTGATGCAAGTTCTATGTGTTGTTTGTTAGTATTAAAATGTGTGTGAATTGTGCATAGAATTCAATCGTGGATGGGATTCAATACATGGTGGGGAGAACATGGCAAGAATGTGGTTCGAGCACGTAAAATCCCATCTGTGTAAGGTATATTTCATTGAAGTTATAGATTATGTTGTGCGGATCACTATTTAGTTAACCTATAATTTTTCATTTTCAAGGTTTTCATTGATTGTTTGACCTCGGGATACCTGAGGATAAGCCGATTGGTTGTCAAGTAGAGAAGCTGATGTTGTTGGGGCTATTTTGAGTTAAGTAGCTTGCAAATATAGAAAGAAGCTCATGGGTGTTTATGGGAGGAGGAGGTCATGAGTGTTTCAGGTGCAAAAGCTCCACTTGGATGATCAAAGCATATATGTGCACGCAAATCTCCACTTGGATGATGCTCTTCTTTAGCCATCGTAATTTTGCATTCACTTCTTTGAATCTTAGTTTAGTCTGTAGTATGATTTCCAGTCTTTTATTAGAATCAATATTATGTGGTTTTGGTTGCAGAGAATGTGGAAAGCGCAAGCATAAACCTGCCACTAACCAAATTTTCCAAGCTAACCAAATTTGTTGGTTTGCATAAACCCACCACTATGCATTCTCATTAAGCATTTTCCATTTAACCATTCTAAATTTCTCCATTTAACCATTTTGAATTCCTGCATAGAAACATGTATATATTGCCATGGAGCCTTGTTATTAATATATTTTCAATTATAAACTTTAAAAATAATTTGTTACAACTATTATATAAGTAGATGGAAAACAATCAAAATAATTTGTTACACCTATGATATAGGTAGATGGAGAGAACCATATTAACATTTAACTCATAGGTTTAGATTTACAATGTAATAGGTATGGCAGTTTTAGTATTACCTTTTTAAGAATCAGTCTCATCTTTTTTTCAACAATAAAATTTTCCTTTATATTATATATATAAATGAGTACACATTACAGCTTCATCAGTCTTTGAAGTTTCCACAAGCCTCCACCGGATTCTGATCATACTAGAACCTTATCAAAAAAGCACCAGTCATAATAGCTTTACATCGAGAAAAACTATGACCACCATCAAGGGGAAAATACATATATAATAACAGTCCTCATAAACCGAGATCACCATAGATAGTCAAAACTAAGAAGACAAACTAAGTCAAAAACACTGAAAGAGATGGTAGGCCCCTCATTTCCATCAACCCATCTGCTATAATCAAGCTTTCCTTTGGGCTTGGTGAGTGTCAATTTCGAGAGATCATCTACCTCCATATTTATTTCCCTGTACACATGGGTGAAGTGTATCTCTCTAAACACAGATTTCATCACTTTTAAGTTGTCCATCCATCCCATCAATGAGGAAACCTAGAGTTTTCCTCTGTCCTTTAACCATTCAATGATGAAATTTGAGTCACCAATGACCTGGATCACCTCAAGATTGAACCACTGCGCTAGAAAAAGAGTCGCCCAAGCACCTAACAGTTTTTCCCTCGTATTTGTCCCATGGCCACAATTTAAGGTCCAATTAATGGCGTATTGATCAATGTACTTTATGATGCCTCATGCCCCACACCTAAGAGCACTAGAAAGAGAAGCCCCGTCGAATCAAAAAACTATTGAGTTCATAAGTTGAGGTGGTTGAATATGGCGCACTTTTAAAATTTTATCCACCGTCACTAGGGGCAACATTGTTTTAACTTTTGCTACCACTCTAAAGACCGATGCTTTGGATCCTTCAAAAATAACCCGGTTCCTCTCCAACCATAAGTACCAACATATAATAGAAGGGAGAGTGATGAGGGATGCTTCCTTCTTAAGCCAATTCTCAAAGCAAGAACTGAGAAATGCTCCATCCCAAATAGTCTGAATATTAAGGACTGTGTAAAAATGACTCCAAACTTCCCGACAAATACTACAAGAAACAAAGAGATGGTACACTAATTCCTCTTCTCTAAGACATAAAACACAGATATTTGGTCCCTTCCATCCCTTCCTTTGAAGAATATACCAAGTGAGAATTATGTTCTCCAATGATATCCAGATGAAGAGTTTGATCTTTGGTACTAGATCCCATTTCAATAATTGACTTCGCCAACCTCCAACAGCAATTGGCCAGAATTTATTTGCAAGAGCGAGATATAAATTTGTAGTTGAAATGTTTCCTGAGCAGTCACCTCCCGCCCATAAAATCTCATCGGTTTTGTTTTGTAACTGAATCCCCGCATAAAACAATGCTTTATGACATGCCTCTCACTCCTCTGCATTGATCTTGACCAAGCCAAGATCTTCACCTGATTTCCAATAAGAGAAAGGAAGACTCGACCTGTTAACGCCTCTAGCTTGAAATAGATACATCACAGAGTTCCTTCTGAGTTCAGCCCACAAGTGACTAGACAAGAAGGAGGCTTGCCCCATACCCATAATGTAATCTAAACCAATTTGAACCATATGACCAGAACCTGGTCTCCAACCGAGCCAATGAGTTAACAAGTGTAAGGATTTTAGCATATTTTTCCAGTTCTGCGAGGCAGACAAAACAATAGCAGAAGTCGATCGAAGCCAAGTAATTGTGGAACAATGTGGTATGCACTTATCCTTTATGACCTTACTCCAAACCCCATCCTTTGTTAGTACCTGCCATAGAGAGTTTGTGGTCAGTGCCTTATTAAAAAGGTAAATATTTCATAACCTCCCAGATGCTTTGTCTTTGCTAATAGTTCCCAACTGCATAGGTGGATATGCTTCCTCCCTGCAACACCCGACCACAGAAAATTAAACATCAGGCTACGAATTTTGTGTAAAATGGAAGTTGGTATAGCTGCCAGTGCCATCCAATACACAGCCTGGCCCTCAAGCACTAATTTTACCAGTGTGAAACGTCCCCCCGAGGACAACCATCTATTGCACCACCATGCTATCTTCTCTTCAAATTTTGAAAGTAGCCAACTCCAATCCTCCGGTTTGTATGCATATTCCTTTAAAAAATAACCAAGGTACCGAAATCCTTTTTCCTATTCCTCAAAACAGTGTGGAAATAGAGTCTTTAATCTTTCAAGAGAATCTCCAAAGATCTCGGAGTGATAAAATATTGATTTTGACCAATTTATACACAATCCAGAGGCTCTATAGAAGGTTAATAAAATAAGTTTTATCTCATCCCACTCTTCCAACGATGCTCTCGACATTATTAATACATCATCCACAAAAAAAAAATGCAAAATATTAACTAACCTTGATACCTTAACCCATGAAAGCTTCCCTTCGCCTTTCCTTTTTTCAACAGTAAACTAAGACCTTCCATGACAAGTATAAATAACAATGGTGATAACGGGCAGCCCTGGTGCAATCCTCTTCCACTTTTGAACATATGAGATGTCTCCCCTTTAATCAATACCGCGAAATTAGCACTAGTCACACAACTTAAGATCCAATTGGTAAAAAGAAGTCCCAGTTTATACAATCGTAGGATTTCTTAAGGTCTAACTTAAGAATCATGGCTTTGGATTTCTTAACCTTTATACTATGGAGACACTCCTGAGCTGTGCCAATTGCATCCAAAATCTACCTACCTTTAATAAATCCTAGTTGTTCCTCCGACAGTGACCAAGAGAGAATAGGCTTGATCATATTGGCAATGATCTTTGAAATCGGTTTGTAGCAAAGAAGGAAAAGGGCTATCGGTCTGTAATACCAAAAAGAAATAGGATTATTTACCTTTGGAATCAACGTTAAGAAAGTACATTTAATGAATTATTTACAGATCCCCGCAGCCTAGAGTCCTCCACCAGAGCCAGCAGGTCATCTCCCATTAAATCAAAGAAGTCAAGAAAAAACTCCACAGTCCACCCGTCGGCCCCGGGATCTTATCTTTGGCGAAGGATTTAAGAACCTCCCACAGATCCTGCTTAGTACAAGGTCTCTCTGGAAGCACAATGTCCTCATCATGTACCAAGCGACCGAAAAGACCAGCTGTATTGACCTAATTGGATATAAGCTCATGTTTCGACTTTTCATAAAATGATTTAAAAAACATTACAACTTCAATTTTAATAGCTTCCACACCAGTATGAATCTGACCTTCCTCATCACTTATCTCCCATATATGATTTTTGTTCCTCCTGAAACTGGCAAAGTTATGAAAAAAATTTGTATTCTTGTCCCCACACTTTAACCACACTGTTCTTCTTCTAAGTCTCCATAATTCTTCTTCTTCTCTTAGTATTTTATCTCGCTCTGTCTCTAGAAGCTTGATTTTAGTCTCCTTTTCACTAGTATGTGGCTCCCGAGCCTCCTCCAAAAGTAAACCAGTCAACAAACCTTCCAGGGGGGTTAATTTTTCTTCCTATAATCTTAAGTGCTCTTTGGACCATGCTTTCAAATGAGTCTTCAATGATTTCATCTTATTAGCAAATATTTGTTGCACATTCGTTTCGTTCAAGAAAATCATATCCTTCCATACCTTTGTTACAATATTCGAAACCTCTAATTCAAATAACCATCTGGCATTGAAATTAAATGGATATGTCATCAGAAAAGATGTCTTGTCAATCCTTAAGAGAACTGGAGCATGATCTGAAAAGTAAGGGTAATCCACCCAAGATTTATACCTACCAACACTCACTAACAAATCTTCGGCCACTAAAACGCGATCCAGTATTTTAGAAATACTAGCAGCACCCCTACGTCCATTCCTCTAGGTTGGCACCATAGCATCCGGAGCAACATCTATCAAACCTGCTTTACTAAAGAGATCTATAAAGAACGTTGAAAGCATATATAAATGTCTAGCCTCTCCCCATGTCTCCCCAACTCCACAAGTAAGATTTAAATCTCCCACAATAATAAGGTTTCTGCGATCAAGAATTCCATTGGCCACCAACTTTTCCCAGAATGCTTTCCTCTCCAAACAGGAGCCATAAACGTTTAAAAGAGAGACTGGTTGATTTAGTTCCAAGCACATTCCTAAAAGAAGAATACCGTCACAACATAAAAAAAATGTCAATGTAAAAAATATTCGGGTCCCATGAGACAAGAAGGCCTCCTGAGGTACCAACAACACTAACCGCACAAGTTAACCAAGTAGGATGCAAAGTAAGCATTAGTGCACGAGCCTTATGTTCCTCAACCATAGTTTCTTACAAAACAATTATATCTGGTCTAATCCTTTGAAGTAATCTTTGAAGGGAGCCAGATTTATGGGTCCCCCCCACCCCTCTAATGTTTAAGGAGAGTAATATCATGTCTTCTCTCTTGCTAGGGATTTCAAGCCTATAAGTGCCCCAAATTCATTTATTACCGGCAGGTGTGACCCCTCAGAAATAAGTCTTGAAGCCTCCTTCTTCTTCCTCTCACTCCTAGTCTTAATAGGAGAGGTTTCCAAACCCAGTCCCTTAGACAATGTGAATTCTTTTCCTATGGCCCCCACTAAGTTTCTCGAAGACCCTGAACCCTCGTTAGGTTCAGGTCTGTGGTAAACCGATCTCCCCCTATAAATAGGTAGATTAATAGGTGACTACACCTCTTTGATAGAAGGAACAAGGGATTCAAGTACAATCCCAAAATCACTATTCCCCGACTCAGATTCCCTACATCCTGGTAGTAAGTTGTCCCCAACAACAATGGACGATCTTTGGAGATCCCTTCCCAGAGAGACCAAGACCTCACGATCACTCCTCTCAATGTTGTCAACAGAGTGTAAAACATATTAGAGGTTATTATAGACCAAACAAGTAGCAAGAGTTTCCCCTCATGAAAGTCCAATCCCAACCAAACAACCAGTGGTTGAACCAAAAGGGTTGATACCTAACAAATCCTTAGGCACCGCATGCAGACAAGAGTTGACAGGGGGGCCGAAGGACCCTTTCGCATGCCAAAGAAACTAGGCTCATCCAATACAGTTATTTCCCATGAAGTTAAATAATGAAAGAGCGTAGGACAAACAGTTTTTAGCTTACCCATTATAGACTCAACTGTCTCTGGCAAAGAAGATTCCTTGAAGTCATAGCCACGAGGGATGAACCTGCCCGGCTCAACATCTAGCGATTCAACACAGGTCACCCTATCCAGCATTGTACCTTCTGAATCCTCCTCTTCCTATAATCCCATGCAGTCCCACCATAAATGACCCGTCTTCCGACACCTAGAGCATATGAAGGGGATGCCTAAGTAGTCCAGGGATTGGGAAAGATGATGTCCCGCCATACTATCTCCAAAGTTTTCAATAAACCATAGTGGATGTCAATTTCCACAAGGAATTTACATATCCTCTTATCAGTGGCATTGAGTGCTCCAAGGTCAGCACTAATAAATTTCCCAAGGGTGTTCCCTATCGCTTCTAGTGCCTTGACGTGCCAGAAATGCAGTGATAATCCTGACAACAACACCCAGAAATGTTTGAACCTGAAATAATCATGTGAGGGGTCAAAACTCACCCACCACCTTTTAATCATCAGACTACCTCCGTCGAAGGTCCAAAATTTGCCTAGAATTAGCTCGGTATCCTATGTTTGCTTGAAATGAAACCCAAACCATCCTTTCATCAGAAAAAATATATCTGGCTTATAACCCAACAATGGGCTCTAGTGATCATTAACCAAATCCTCCAGTGACATTTTACACCTGTTCCTATAGGAGAATTTCCCTAGCAGGGTAAAAAGCACAAGACTAACGATGTCTTCTAGCCCAACGTCCTCTCCAAGCGTCAAATTCCTCTTTGTTCGATTTGGAATCCAATGTTTAAACTGTCGAGGCCCCAAGCCCTTCTTCACACCTGCAAATCTACCTCTAGAAACCCCCCTAGGCACCCATCCCTGTCCACTCGACTGCACTCCTACGGCCTCCCAAGGATTCGTAAGGCCCTTCACAACAGTATTCTCAGGAGCACATGAGACTAAACCTCTATCATTCGCGATAGGAGACAAACAAGAAAAATGATGGCTAACTTCTGCGGGAGATGTAGAAAGCTGATCCTTAACCGCTTCCCTAAGCTCATTAAAACTGCCATTAAACCCTGCAAATTCTGCAGATGTGAAGAGACCTGCTTGCCTCCAGATGGCCTCATCCGCCTCTCCCATAAGGGCACTGACTTCATCGTCCATCGAGATCCCCTCCAGTGGAGTGTGAGGCATACACCCTGGCACATCACAACATGACAAACCACTGTCAATTGTTCAATTGTACTAACTACCTTAAAGACTCCTTAACTCAAACCAGAATACGAGGATGGCAAAAGCCCCACTAACACAGTAAACTAGGAAGTAATAATAAACTCCATAACTCGCTCCAAAATCAATATGAAAAGATAGTAGAGCATGAAATATGGTTCAAAATAAGTAGGAACCACCAAAAAAAAGAATAATAATAAACCCTCCTAAGACTAGAACCCAGTTAACCCCTCCAGAAAACCATCGAGTCCAGCATCTCCAATCGATAAAATAGTTGTTACAGGAGGATAACCTTGAGAGGCTAAAAAAATGCCAAGGATAACGAAGCTCGATAATCCTCCTTTAGTCAAGTTAGACACCCGTGAACATTCCCTTCTTACTATAGTAAGTGCCGCCATTGAAACTCCTCCAAGGTTTGAAAAACTCCAGTACATGTTCCCGCTCTCCAAAACTCTAGTATTAACTCTAACTCTTCATAACCCTCATAATACTAGAACCCAATTATCCCCTCTAGAAAATCGGTGCCATCTTTAGATACGTTGATAATCACAAGTAAATAACACTAAATTGGAGTAAATGATTATAATATGTCTATCTTCCTTTACGTGCCTTGCATGTATCTTTGGATTATTCATAGGAGTAACATTAAGTATCTTAGGTTGATATATATATATATATATATATATATATATATATATAGTGTAAACAATATTAATCATTATTGGTCAATGTAGATATCGATGATGGGTGTATTATATGTTTATATTTTTGTACATTATTATAATGTTTGTCAAGGTTGTTAAAGGATAACTAATGGAAGAGGTTTACCAAATTGGTTGCCACCTAGGGGGTCGTCGGGTTCAAGCTGAGATCGCAGAAAAAAGCATCGGCAAAAGAAGACAAGCAAGAAAGACAACCTTTCAAGCTTCATTCTCCATCAGAGGAAGCCTTTGTGTTTACAAAATGGTATCAAAGCCAAGCCTCATTTTGACCCGGGTATGATAACAGACTTATCTCTATGTTATATGTTTCATTAGTATATATATCTGCGAGAACCATATCAAAAGTCTCGGGCCTTTGAAAGACAAGGTTTCCACTTTTGCGACTCTCTTAGTTCTAGCTAGTCATTGCCTTAGCAGTCGGCTAGGAGCCTATTCAAAATTCTCTCAGAGAACTAGAATTAAACGCCCTGCTTTTCTATGCAATGATAGTTATTAATATCTTTAAAGTTATGGATCGCTCTATGTCTTTTAAAGAAGTAAGGGATGTTGAATGCAGTACTTCTGAAAGTAGCCTTAGCTCCATGTTGTCTGATAATAATGTTGAATGTTTAAACCAGGCCAATATAGAAGTAGTTGAGTCACAACCTCAAGCCGCATGGAGATTACCCGATATCTCTCCCAACCAAGTATATAGTGATTTGAGCATGTTTCATCTCCGTGCCATTACCAGAGTTTTTTTCAAATAATCAATCAACCATATCCAACAAAACAATGATGTAAGTCAAACCATTTCCTTACTCAATGTTAAAGAAATCCAAGCTGAAGCAAAGAAACATAAAACAAACTATATTCATTTTGGTTGTATTCGAGTAGGCACCAATGCTTTAGTACATAAGAGAATAGATGTCTATGCCCTATGCACCATCCGAGACATGACTCACAACAAATTTACCGACTCTCTCATTGGTGGTATTGTTGTGCCCTTATCAAATGGACCTGTATACTTTGACTGTCATCCAAATTTCTCAGTCTATACTTTTGATGAAAACCTTGAGGATATTCTTAAACTCCAAATCCGCACTACTAGCTTTGACATGCGTAATACTTGCACTAATATTTCTATCCACTCTCGTGGTTGCTTCCAACATACCAACACTTTATACCCTGCTATGTTACATACACCCAACCAAAATTCTCAATCCAGTACACTCATCCTTACTAACCCTGTCAACCAAAAAATGGAACATCAACTCATCAAATGGGAAAAACTCTCTTTTCCCTCTCACTAGGTTATAGACATTCCCCGAAACACCATCCAACATACCATCACCTCTGCACACATACAAGAATCACCTTCTTCTATTGTAATCTCTTTCCCTCCTTCAAAACAGAGCTTGCATACTAAGCATGGTGTAATTTTTACACCTTCTCCACCATCTACGACTTTGTGCTTACATCCCTCTCTTCAACCTCTAGCTTCCTCACTGGGATGAGTCCCCTACTCTATCCAATTCTTAGATTGTCACAAATTGGTAACTATTTCAAGCCTATCCACAACCACAGAAGACAACCAAATCCAATTTGAACACCAATTCCATAATCCAAAAACAAACTTTCCTCCTCCCAACTCTATGACAAAAGATCCTTGTCCACACCCTCAATGTTCAAAAATTCATTTTCCCCATGACAAACACATGCTAATGATAACCTCTCCTTCTCCTGACCTATACATTTCCCCTTGTCATTCTATTCTAGAGGATTTAAAAAGACCGGCAATACCAGAAATAAGAAAATTCCTTACCCTAATGAGAGGGTGCAAGAAAAAGCATGTAAAAGCAGATTGGATAAAACTCATGCTAAATTGGGATCTCTTTACTCATCCTAGTGCTGAGAAATTATCATTCTCTCATGCTCGGCTCTTGGCACTTCGCTACTCACAACTTGGAGCACCCAACCTTTGGGCTCTTACCTCGCAAACCTCCGAGTTCACAAGATCCCTGGATCTCTGCCACCTGTCCTCCTCAGATGGACGGCTCTGATCCTCTCGTGGCTTCTCCATTCGCGACTTGGAGTATCCAACTTTTGGACTCCTATCTCGCAAGCCTCCAAGTTCACGAGTTCCCTATTCATGAGGCTTAACCCTCATCTATCTCCCTATAGATCTAACGACTGTCAGGTTTCCTAGCTAAGATCTGATGGTTCAGATTGGTCCCGATGCCGCGCCCTTTCCTAATGCTCTTTGGACGTGGAAAAACCAATGGTCTAGATGTTCTCATGGAGCCTGGGGGGTCTACAATTTAGATTTCCTCCCTATTCACGAAGATAGAGAAAAAAAAAGGGTTAAGGCAATTAACGTCCTCGTTCATTCCTTTGATTTAACGATTGTGAATGACCGCAGGTTCCCCGACAGGATCTCATCCGTTGATCAATACTTATCCCTACGTTGCTACTTCGGGATTCTAAGAGATTCATTCCTCTTCATACAGGGTTGTTAAGACTTGCACATTCAAGTCCTTTTTCCAGGTTCTTGGTAAACCTTTCCAAGGAGGGAATCTCTGTGAAGAGGTCTATTCCGAGGCATTTCTAGAGACAGATAAGGGGAAACAAATTCCCGAGAACGGACTAGAAGTCAGACTTGGTTCAACTCATGCATAATTAGATTCATTTGTCAACATAAGCCATGCATGGTTTCTCTGTTGTAAGCATATACAACTACTAGCACTGATCAAAATACCATACAGAGCTTCTTATAATGAAAACATTCACAATTTCACAGCTTATGGGCATAATTATCAGAATACATATATTTCCAGATGCCAGAGGCAAGACACTTATCAGAAATAACACCAGGTTTTACGCCACTGTTGAGAGGGGTGCTCGTTTCCACCCAACCACAAGCGTAGCGACTCCCAGCAAATTTACCACTAGCCACCCCCAAGCTGAGACCACAATGTTGTCGAGACTACGTCTCTCCATCTTCCAGTGACCAAGAGCGAAGGTTGCAATCCTTCCTCTCTTCTATCACTCACTCTGCGTAAAAACTACCAGAGTTCCCCTCGCATCTCCCCTTTCAATCGTCTCTGCCATATGCCTTATCCTCTCGCGAGGTTGCGTGTGGCACAATTACCTTCGCGTCGATCAGGCCTGACGGCTCTATGGATGGGCGGTTCACCATCCCATCCCTCATCAAGCCATCTGCCTACCAGCCTGCGAGGCATTGAATTTCAGGGCCAGCGAGCCACTTTTGGTTCTCCGGGCCAGTGAAGGCCAAATACGATATTTAATTCTTGGTTGAAGTTAACGCCACCCTTTCAGGTGTCCTCCACCGCCATCGTGGTCTCTTTTTCTGCACATCCCCTCATCACCAGTCCTGCAATAAATTCAGAATGTTATTCACATTCATTGACCTCTTCCTCAAGGTCCATTTACATCACATAATCATAGTCATGAGTTTTCCATAGTTCTTGGCTAGTCCAGATATATATATGTATTTACAAGTTGGGGGAAACAGGGTTTTACAATTCCCTCCCCCTTAAAAAGGAACATCGTCCTCGATGTTCTTATCTACTAACACGAATTGCATGTACAGAAGTAAACAAAATCGGATATGCCAGTTTCATGGCATCTTCCATCTCCCATGTAGCCTCATCTGGGCCAAAATGTTTCCATTGC
>JASDQU011101332.1:17680-30768 GCA_032191745.1 Picea mariana | reverse complement strand
TTATAAGTCTAATAATGTTTATAAAAAAAATAAAATATTTTTAAAAGTTTTTTATAATATTTTTTTCATATTAAGAATATATATTAACAAACTTATTTTTTATATTAATAGTGTATTTTAAAAAAATTAAAAGAAGGTAGTATTAATTTAAGAAGAAACAAGTGTTGCATGGCAGCGTAGTCTCTCCCAAGCAGGTTACAAGGTAAAATGTGGAAAATGGGGTCGAATTGTAAATGATTGAAGTGTTTTGTGCAAAATGTATATCAAGGAAGTGTTGTGTGAAACGAGTATATGAAGGAACATGGGGCATAAAATTTTGTTAGCGCTAAGGCACAACTCCACGGAGAGATAATTGGCTAAGTGTTGAAAGGAACTGCAGTCGATTGGGCTCATGATGTGACAATATAGGACCATTAATTTAAATTGTATTTATATTAATGTATTGTAATAGATAATTTGAGGTCCAAATGTAGACCATGTTCCAATATGTGGACGAATTGTAGACCGTGTAAGTTTTTGGTTAAAGATGTATACAGCGGAACTGTAGATGACGCAAGTTTTGGATGCAAGATCTATAATAGCACGTTGAATTGTAAATGACAGAAGTGTTTGGTGCAAAATACCTTCCAGGAGCACTTAAAAATTTACTATGTAGTATATATTCTGTAGTATATATAATAAATAATGAATAATGTTCTTGCATGACAGCGTAGTCCCTGCAGAGGATAATGATCGAGTACAGACACGTGGGAAGAAAGTTGAAGTACATGTGGTATCCATGCAGAGGATGAATTTGTGGCAGCGTGCCATTGGCCAGTCGCAAGATATTTGGCTTGTAGATGACCTGTCACGTTAATATGCGAACGAGGAAGTTTTTTCCTAGGGTGTATATAGTTTAAACATGGTACTTAGAAAACTTCTATCTAAATGATTTGCAACAAAGGTTCCTGGGAAAAAGGACCAAGAATATTAAACAAAGGTTGACAATAAACATTCAAATACAACAGAATATCAAACAAAGGTTGGATCTGTTCCATATTTCTGAAGCAACAAAGGTTCCTTTTTTCTTTGAAATCTATCAAAAATATTGAATCTGTTCCATATTTCTGAAGCATACACCTTAAAAATTCAGATACAATAGAATAGTCATAAAAGTAAAATACATTAAAGTAAAATTAAATAAAATGGTTCCAAGATCTTTCAAAGTATTTGAAGATGAGTAGGCATGAAAATGTTGCAGATAACAACACTAAAAATAACTTTGAAGTATTTGTGTATCATATACAATTTTTTTGATAGTACAGGAAAGATTTAATATTTAAAAAAGTGCTATAATGTTGGTCTTTGAATGTCTTGCAACAAAGGTTCCTGGACACAAAAAATTTAGCATTCCCGAATTAGTTTTTTTTTAAATTTATCAAAAAAATATTTCTGGAATCTGTTTCATATCTTTGTTTATGCTCCAAACATTCAAACACAATAGAATATTAACAAGCGTTCTTTTTTCTATGAAATTTATCAAAGCTCCATATTTCTGAAGCATACACATTAAACATTCAAATACGATAGAATACTAATAATGTCTTGCAACAAAGGTTCCTGGACACAAAAAATTTATCAAAAATTAATAATGTCTGTTACATATTTCTGGAATCTGTTCCATATTTCTGGAAATTTAAATGTGTTTGTCATATAGACTTGGATTGGGGCTCCCGCAGACCATAAAAAGAAATAAGTACAAGAATTAGGAATGTAAAAAGAAGAAGTGTGCAACAGTAGAGAGGACGACCTTAAAAGAGAAAATTGGAAGTTATGAGTGTTTGGTTAGAGTTTTTTATTTAAAGAGGTATAATAACTGGATTGATAAAGAAAACAAGATGAAATTAGTATATACTTACTATGAAGCCGATGTGTTTTTGTTTCTATTGTTGACGGTCACTGGAATCGTGTCAACTGGTTTTTGCCCTTCTTCGATGAGGTTGTACATTCTCCGTTGGAACCATTCTTCAATGTAGCTTCTCATGGGGTCCACGTTGATTTCATCTTGGATTTCTATGTCGAAAAGGTCGTTTTCTAATTTCCTTAGATCCATTGAAATACTATGCAGACTCTGTTCAATTTCTTCATTGTGTGTCGAATAGTCCAGCACAAAGCTCTCGAGCTCATCTACACAATATTCAAGAATGTCGTAAAACTTTTTGAAAGACAACCCCTTTAAACTATCAAGTTGTTCATCGAAGGATTCTTTGGTCATTGATAAGGATTTGAGAATTAAGTTTGGGTATTGAACCTCGTTGGTACTTCCGGATAAGTCTATTTGGATCAGGTTTGTGAATAATTCTTCCTTTTCTAATATTGCTTGTTTACATGATTCGACAATGAGCTCCAGGTTCTTAACTTTCTTTTGCCAACATGCTTTTAATTGTTTGGTCTGCTTTGGGGAGGGGAGATTCTCTTGTCTTCTTTTTAGATCTGAGGTGTTGATGGCATGGTTGGAAAAATAAAAATGGGTCAGCACCTGTTCATAGAAACGTTGATCATTTTTTAAATTCGCCTACAAATGTTTGTGCAAATTTTTGCCCTCTTTCGGAAGGAAGCTATATTTTGTGATGTTTCTCAGGCTTCAGTAATTAGCTGCATTATTTTCTTGATGCTATTCTATACAAGGGATCTAGACGATGCAAGGAGGGTGGAGGATACTTTTATCTTGGCTGCAGTGGTAGCAGGCACTTTTTTTGCTAAAGGACTGGCAAACTCTGGGGTAGCAATGAAAGCCTCCTCAAATTCTTTGATGCAGTCTTTGAGTATGGCATTCTCCGCTTCAATTCCTCCAATGTATTCATGAAGAACATCACTGGTTACGCTGTGAAATAGGGAGATTTAGGACGACCACATTTTCCTAAAGTCAATCTATGTGCGAGATTTGCCTTTCCTATTTGTTACATCTCTCTTTTCAATGACCATATTTTTAGCTTGGTTGTCAAAAAAAATGCTCTAGAATACGAAGGATTCATCTTCGTCAAAAATTTAAGTCTCAGCTATTTCCATTGTGGACGGACCAACTTTGTGCATGTGCTCAGTTCCAATTTCAATTTGCATCTATTCACTTTCAATTCCCGGTTCGTCTGCTTGCCCTACATTGTTTTTCTTCTTCTTCTCCAGTGGAACTTTGTGAGAACTATCAATTTTTATGCGAGGAGGGTTCTTATCTCGTCCTCAGTTTGAAGATTTCTGGGTTTCTTTCTTACTGGGGTGGGCCGTTGAAGCAATTCTCCGTGATGTCGTGCTCTTGGGAGTGCTGGCGGGGGACTGGGCACTCTTATCACTAGATAATTTTCCCTATTGTCTGTACAATTCAGTCTCACTTTGCAATGTCTCTACGTCACAATCACCAGAAGCAAGATTGTTGTCATCACTGTCCCTGTCTTCAGTCAGGCATCTATGGATAAAAGAGCTGTTAAAGCCAACTACTAGTAAATTTTCTCGAAAAATCCCATTAGGGTCGAACCCTTTTAGCCTTTCAGCATATGTTAGGTTCAAGTTCTTGAAATGGCCTACAAATTCATCAATCTTGTTGACGTTTCTGCACACGAAGTCACCGACTTTCCAGGGCAGAGGAATGAACTGTTTTTTTTTTATTTTCATGGAAAAAATGCAACCAGTGGTTGTATTTCCTTGTTATTTATGCAACAAACATCTTGTCTGTGATGTGGCATGGAAGGAAAGAAGGATTTTCCTTGGAGCCAAAGACCATTAGTACACTTTGATTTTCCTTTTGTTCAAGTGTGCCCTTCCTGTTCAAAAACTTGGTTGCCTGGCCAGACATCCGTGGAGCATCCTTTCCTAATAATAAATCTTTGAAAACTGAGACAAATTCATTAAAAAATTCATAAAAACAATGGGAGGCCTTGTGCTTCCATAGGGCCTGGTACCAGAATGTTACTAGGTCGAATCCACAGTTTATTTTCTTGGAAAGAGACATTTTTGGAAACAGACAACAATGCATTATTGTGAAAATCAAGTAGGATGACATATAAAATTTACTCGATTCTTTGAATCATGACAAATGGGAATAGATTTCAATGGAAATTAGCTTCCTCCAATCGAAAATGAATTGTTCCTTGACTGTGAAGTACAAAATATAAATAATTATACTGGAAATGCTTGTTGTGGATGTCTGTCCCGTTATTCTTGTAAACAACCAAGCAATTTCCCCGAATGGATTTCTAAAGGAACTTACCTGCAACTTTGTGATATCTTCAGGAACTGTTGTCGGGTCATCGAGGAACTCGGCTAAGATGTCCAACCCGTTATCATGTTTTTCTAGGAACTGCATGCAGTCTTGTCTTATGAAGGTCGATGTTGGCTCTGACAATTTTAACATCTTGCGGAAGACCTGAGGTGACACAGAAATAGGAGAATGGTCGCGCAATGGAATAATTCTTTGGTTTGGAATATATTTTTCAACGCACCAAGAGACCACCTCCTTACAATCAAAAACCTCAGGGATGCAGCCTGCACGAGTGATTCTAGAGGTCCAAATCACTTCGTTCTGGGTAGAACGGGATGAATAGTAAAAGTATTCCCTGGACCACTGGAAGTTCTGGTCCTGATGTCTGAAGATATTTACTGTATCTCCACAAAATTATTGTCGACCTATTGCCATAAGTTTACAAGAATGTTTGTTTTCTGCAGACAATGAATAAAATGAAAATTTGGAAGGGATAATATAACGCTACACAAATCTTGGTCCAATGTGTGTGAATGGGAGATCTCCTTGATACTTTTGCTCATTAATGACAATTTCGACGGTTGTTGCACGATGCGCTGTTAACATTAAATATTGGTAATTTCACACATAGAAGTGCGAACATGGCGGATACGACAATGAGCGATTAAGCTTTGTAGATTTCTTGAACGAGCCAATGTGACGACCCATGTTTGAGATGAAAAATCGGAAGGCACAATATAACTCTCCGCAGATATTGGTTTAATGCATATTAATGGGAGATATCCTCGAGCGTTTCACTCATTAATGACAATGTTGATGGTTCCTGCATGGTGAGTTGTTAGCAAGAAAGGTTTCTAGTTGCATATTAAGAAAGAAGTATGGAGGTCGCGGGGATGGGAAAGAGCAGTTAAGGAGTATCTAATTATGGAAAGTAGTCGGGCGGGATTCAAAATAGGATTACAAGGTACAACTATTCAAGGTGAGGGCGCGAGGGTCAAATTGTATGTCTTGGAACTTTTTGAGTTCAATACACATAACACCGAAGAGGGTATGATAGGACAGTCCATAGGGAAATTTGTATATCACGGAAGTCCGGGTAATGTTTGTAGGACATGGAACAATGGAGGTGCAAACATGAGCCTGCCTATCCAAGAACCCGCAATCCAAAAAAGTGGCTTAAATATGAAATAGAGAAATGGCTGGGTGGATTCGTTTTCACTAATATATTGAAACTTGTAATATATATCCCATAAAGAGAAAATAAGAGAAGATAGATTAATTTAAATTCGACGAGTCGAGATTTAATTAAATTTCACTGTCTCGTCTATGTTTTTTCTTTTTAATGGCGATCAGTACGGATGTTGCATGATGAATTATTGGCAGTAAACCTTGGTCTGGCATAGTAAACAATGCCTAAGAATTGGATATTTCGTGAACCCGCCAACCCGAGGAACCGCGAAAGAGATTCCATGAAACGGGTAAGTATGGAAAGTCGTCGGACGAGACTCATAATTAGGGAAACAATGGTTCCCCAAGAGACGTGACTTCCCGAAGGTCAAATTGTATGTTTTGGGACTTGAATGAAAAATATGTACCGCGGAAGAGAGGATGGTCATTAATGACATGTTTAAGGTTCATGCACAACGAAGTTCTAGCATTAAAGCTTACCAATTGCATTTCCAAAGAGAAGTAGGAAGGTGGAGGGGACACAGAACAACAAGTAAGGAATGGCTAATTATCGAAAGAAGTTGGTGACGCTTCGAAATAGGGCTACAAGATACATCCAGCAGAGTGAGGGACTGAGGGTCAAATTGTATCTTTCGGGTATGATGATGCTTTCCTGTGGACAAATTGTATATCGCGGAACTCCAGGTACTGCTTGCTAGTCATGGAACATTGGAAACACAATCCTGAGCTCGCCAGTCCAGGAATCGACAATCAAAAAAATATCTAAGTATGAAACATGGATACACAATAAATGTACAATGTCATGGAAATACAACCAACTTGGGGCTAAGTATTGAAAGGAACAACGGACATCTTGGATCGTGACGAGCCATTCCAACGAAAAAATTGTATATCGCGAAACTCCGAGCACTATTTGCAAGTTGCGGAATATTCCAAACACAATTTTGAGGCCGTCAATTTGGGAACCCGTAATCGAAAAAGTGTCCGAGTATGGAATAGGGAAACGCTGGCCTAGACTTGTTTTCACTAATATATTGAAATTTTAGCTTGCAATATCTTATTTGCATGTTTCTTGATAAGTTTTGTAGGGATGGTTAGTCCTTGAGACTCTGACTTATTAATGACGATCCTTACGGTTGTCGCATGATGTCATTTTAGTATTAAAATTTTGGTGTTGCATATTTGGAAAGAAGTACGAGGATGGACGTAACAGGAAACGATAACTAAGAATTGGAGATTTCGTGAACCTGTCAACACGAGGATCCAAAGTAGGGTGACAAGGTCTCCCCAGAAGACGTGAGGCCTCGACGGTCAAATTATATCACTCGGAACATTTGAATGCATAATCTGTAACACAGAAGAGGGGATGATGTCCGAATCTGATAATCAATTTGTATATTGCAGAGGGTCGGATGCCAATTGTTTCATACCAGTGTGTTCAGTTGTCACTAGTGAGAGCATAAATAATGTATATCATGGAACAAGAAGCAACAGAGTTCGAAAGCGCCAACCTGACAACTGCAGCCATAAAATTGGCTAAGTATGGAAAGGAACAGCGGTCGGTCAGATTTTTTATGTGAGGATATAGATGGAGATGAAGATATTTCAGCCCACCAATGTTGGAACCCATGATTATAGAAAGGAGACTAAGTGTATAACCAAAAAGCGATAATACACAGGAAGAAGAAAAGGGAAAAATGGCTAAGGATCCCGTGGTGGAATTGTAGACCACAAAAATTTTGAGTGCAAGATGTATATCACAGAACAAGAAGCAGTAGAGTTTGAAAGCGCCAACCTAAAATAGTGACTAAGGATTGGATATTTCATGAACCCATCAACACGTGGATCCAAAATAGGGTGACAAGGTTTCCCCAGAAGACGTGAGGCCCCAACGGTCAAATTGCATCACTCGGAACATTTGAATGCATAATCTGTAACATGGAAGACGGGATGATGTTGGAATCCGGTAGTCAATTTGTATATTGAGGAGGGCCGAATGCTAACTTTTTTGTACCAGTGTGTTCAGTTGTCACTAGTAAGAGCATAACTAACGTATATTAGGAAGGATAGGAAGTTAGTAGGGATGAAAGGCAGCGATAAATACTTTGAAGCATTTGTGAACCGTGGTAGAGTGAAGCTTACAAGTTCGAGGAGTCTGCAGTGGAATTGTATCTCACGAAAGTTTTGAGTGAAAGATGTATATCACGGGACAAGAAGCAACAGATTTTGAAAGCACCAACCTGGCAACCACGTCCATAAAATTGGCTATGTATGGAAAGGAACAACGACCGGTCGGATTCGTCATGTGAGGATATAGATGGAGATGAAGATATGTCAACTCGCCAACGCTGGAACCCGCGATCATATAAAGGATACTAAGTATATAACCAGAAAGCAATAATACACAGGAAGAAGAAAAGGGAAAAAGGGCCGAGTCTACGATGGAATTGTATATCACGGAAATTTTGAGTGCAAGATGTATATCACGGAACAAGAAGCAACAGAGTTCGAAAGCGCCAACCCAGTAATTGCGGGAATAAAATTGGCTAAGTATGGAAAGGAACAATGGTCGTTCGGATTTGTCATGTGAGGATATAGATGGAGATGAATATATGTCAGCCCACCAACGATGGAACCCGCGATCTTAGAAAGGAGACTAAGTATATAACTAGAAAGGGATAATACACGGGAAGAAGACAAGGGAAAAAGGGCTAAGTATCTCACAGAAGAAAATCTATTGTTCGTTTATTAATGCCAATCCTTTCGAACCTCTGGTGAGTTCTCACTTGTAAAATCATAAATTGTAGATCACGAAAGTTCTTTGGGTGCAATATGTATATGACAGAACAAGGGACATAAGTGTTGGATAACGCAAACCCAGGACCCGGTGATCAGATAATTGGCTAAGTATTGAAAGGCACCATGGTCGGTTGGGCTCATGGTATGAAGATATATATAAAGAGTTGTCAATTTGTGAATCCAAGAGGCCATGATCATATAGATGCAACTAAATATAGAACCACAAAGGGATAATAGAGGGGGAGAAAAGAGGAAAAATTAAGAGAAAGTGTTTATATTTATTCCAATAGCATTCATATTAATATATATTAATAGATTATTTATGGTCCAAATGCAGATCATGTTCCAATTTGAAGGATACTGTTTGGTTCACAAATTTCATTAAAATCCATAAGAAACATCTATTGTTCGTTTATTAATGCCAATCCTTTTGAACCCCTGGTGATTTCTCACTAGTAAAAGCATAAATTGCAGATCACCGAAGTTCTTTGGGTGCAAGATGTATATGATGGAACAGGGGACATAAGTGTTGGATACCGCAAACCTGGGACCTGATGATCATATAATTGGCTAAGTGTTGAAAGGGACATCGGTCGGTCGGGCTCATGGTGTGAAGATATAGATAAAGAGTTGCTAATTTGTGAATCCATGAGGCCGTGATCATATAGATGTGAATAAATATATAACCACAAAGGGATAATAGAGGGGGGGGGAAAAGAGGAAAAAATGATAGTTTTTATACATTTATGCGGACAAATTGTATATTGCGGAACTCCGAGAATTGTTTGCAAATTGCAGAAGATTCAAAACACAATTTTGAGGCCGTCAATCCAAGAACCCACAATCAAAAAAGTGTCCAAGTATGGAACAGGGAAACGCTGGTGGGGACTTGTTTTCACTAATATATTGTAATTTGTAATAGCTTTGCCATTACCTAGCAAGATCTTCTTTGCATGTTTCTGGACAAGTTTTGAAGGGATGGTTGGTTCTCGATACTTTTTCTTATTAATGACGATCTTTACGGTTGTTGCGTGATGTATTTTTAGTATTAAACCTTTGGTGTTGCATACCTCCAAAGAAGTACAAGGATGGGCACAATAGGAAACAATGACTAGGAGTTGGAGATTTCATGAACCCACCAATGTGAGGATCAAAAATATTGTGACAAGGTCTCCCCAGAAGACATGAGGCCTTGATGACCAAACTGTATAGCTAAGAACACTTGAATGCATAATGTGTAACATGGAAGAGGGGACGATGTCGGAGTCCGGTAGTCAATTTGTATATGGCAGAGGACCGGGTGCCAATTATTTCGTACCAGTGTGTTCATTTGTCACTAGTAAGAGCATAGTTAATGTATATTAGGAAGGATGTGAAGTTAGTGGGGATGGAAGTCAGTGACAGATACTTTGAGCGAAGTTAATGTATACGAGGAGCCCGCGGTGGAATTGTAGATCATGGAACTTTTGAGTGCAAGATGTATATCACAAAACAATAAGCAACCGAGTTCATAAGCCCCAACCCGGCAACCGCGGCCATAAAATTGGCTAAGCATGGAAAGGAAGAACGGTCGGTCAGATTCGTCATGTGCGGATATAGATGGAGATGAATCTATGTCATCCCGCCAACCCTGGAACTGGATACCATAGAAAGGAGACTAAGTATATAACCAAAAATCGATAATGGATGAGAAGAAGAAAAGGTGAGTTCGTATGCGCCAACCCAACAACCCCAACCATAAAATTGACTAAGTATGGAAAGGAACAACGGTCGGTTGGATTCGTCATGTGAGGATATAGATGGAGATGAAGATATGTCATCCTGCCAACCCTGCAACCCATGATCATAGAAAGACGACTAAGTATATAACTAGAAAGCGATAATAGACAGGAAGATGAAAAGGGGAAAAGGGCTAAGTATCTCACAGAAGAAAATCTATTGTTCCTTTATTAATGCCAATATTTTCGAACCCCTGGTGAGTTCTCACTAGTTAAAGCATAAATTGTAGATCACGGAAGTTCTTTGGTTGCAAGATGTATATGACGGAACATGGGACATAGGTGTTGGATATCGCAAACTCGAGACTCGATGGCCATATAATTGGCTAAGTTTTGGCCAACATAAAGTTTTTATATTTATTCCAATAGTACTCATATTAGTATATATGCATGGATATTATCAAATAGAAGAAGCTGCAATATATGCAATATATTGAACAGGAACATGGAGTCAACACTTGAGTTGCCTTGTTGTAATAGTCATTAATTCATTCTATTTACGGGACCCGAAGAATGAAAGTAGGATGGGTCCTCCAATTTCTTTATTTAAGTATAGGGTTGGCACCACATAAGTATGGCCTATGACAAATTATTCTTCCATGTAAAATCTAAGGAACGAACATAGTAGCATTTATTTAAATTGAAGTGCTGGGCAACAAAAAGAAAAGCTTGGCATCCATGTTTAACGACACACAGAGAAAAAGGTACAAAATAAAATGAAAAACAATACCAGCGATTGGAAAACACCATAAAAAAATAAAACCGCAAATATTCTATATTCAAATAAGATGGGTTACAAAATATAGCTGAGATTATTTGCCACAATGACTGCGATTTGGCCTACCTCCGACCAATAAAAAATATGTACAATAATGAAGCTTGTTGACAATCTTCTTGACGATCAAATGTTTGATTCATAAAAAACAATGAGTTGAATATCAATTTCGGGTCTTGGACTTAATTGGTGCTGCCAACTAGATCTATCCCAGTTTTTTGAATAGCTTGTCTCTTATAGATATGGCCTACTTGCATTGGTTGTTTTTTCAACATTCCATTCTTTTTTAAGTATTAATTTCCCTCTGTCGTCGAAAACTTGTAGTTTAAGGTTTCTTCCTTGTAATGTTCCTAACCATTGACATCCGAGACAACTTAGAAATGTGATTTAGGCCCAATTCAAAGTCGAGGAAGTTGTTTTATGTGACATTAGTTATGGGGGAAACAAATCCTTTTAGGCAACAAAAGTCGAGACAAAAAAAAATTCAAGTATGTTGGGACTTCTATTCTCCCTATATTCGATCATCTGTTTAGTTGAAAAGCCTGCTTAAAGATTTGTATGTTGAAGTTCTTTGTTTTATTATAGTAAATTGAAAGGAACATCCAAGTCAGCTGCAAAATGTTCTTTTGTTGAAGTACATGACTTCTTCCGGCAGCACAGGTCTGGCAAGTGTATCAAATGTTGCAAATCGCATCAGAATATATCTTTCATAGTAGGGGTGGCAGACATGGCGGCCCACAGAAAGGTATGGAATGTTTGGAAGTGACGCCAAATATTACTCCATGCCCGAATACACTCAGTAAGAAATTATAAAATTGGATACCAACCAACATGATAAATTGTATGGGCGTTTGAATCAATATTCTAAAATTACATAACGTTTTATGCCAAATTTGTAACAGAATTGACAGACAACCAGTTTCTATGTCAAATAGTGTTGAGCGACCTATGGATGTAGCAAGAGACTCGACATAGAATCAACTTTTGATCCAGGTAGTTTCACCTTCAGGCATCCACATAAGCGGCGACCCCAGGCTCCAGATAGCTTCGGCCTCGGACATTGACATTGACGGTGGCAATGGGAACAGTGCTATTGACTGCACTGCGACAATGCGGTGAAAAAGCAAGGTTGTCATTGTCAAAGTACTTAAACTGTAGGATTGTCAGACATGCAAAGAACATCAACTTTAGTTTTGCTTTCTCATGAAATCTACAATGTTGGTTTGAGTCCATAAATATTTGGATGTTGGGTTTCCTGTGCGATAATGACCTTGACATTAGGCACATGCCAGACATCTATTATCTGACATTGCAGTGTTAATGCAATTTCCATAGTGGACGATGACTCAATTGCATTGGCACAAACAATATCAATTTTATGATTACTTAACATCCTTGAAGGACATGAACCCCAAACAACGCCTAAAACTTTTCGAACAGGCATCTGTTCAAAAAAATACATTGTTCTATATTTTTTTAAAAATAAATTGTATGCTCCCCCGATCGGGGTGGTATTGTGGTCCACCTGGCAGGATGTGCACGAGGGAGTAGGCCAGCGGAGCACGGAGCCATGTGCTCAGCTCGTGCCCGCTGCAACTGCCACCCCAGGACTTTAAACCGCATTCAAGGCTGATGGGAGGGGCATTAATCCCACCCCCCTCGACCCCTTCTATGCATCGAACCATGCGGAATTCTTTTGGCATTATCGCCTGGTTGTGTGGCTTAGACTCTGGTCTTGCGATTTTCATGGTTTTTCAGGCGATTTTCACACCCCACCTTGGCTCTGCAGACCTTCTGCAGAAGCCGAGATTTTCCATGCCGCGTCTTCGTATGTGCCCTCGGTGGGGCTCTCCCTGGCACCCGCGACGCCCTCGCTCCTCCTCCTCGCCCTCCGGTTCACCCACCCCAGGTCCTCACTGTGTAGCTTTAGTCGACACCTCCTGGACTCAGGCATGGCGCTCTCCACCCGACTTGCACTCCTCCTCTCCCCCGCCGTCGCGCCATGGCCGACCTCATCACAATCAAAAGACGACCTCTCCCTTTCTGCCGCGTGAACACTCTGCCATTTTATAGGACCTTGTTTTTGAGCTCCGGGATGGGGTGAATGACCTCCAATTCCAGGTCCAGAAAATGGAAGGGAGGATTTCTATCCTTCTTCAGCTCCTAGCCACTCCCCCTCCAGCCGCTCCAGAGATTTCCAGCGATGCTCCTGAGACATCCAGTGACAATGCAAGCAGTTACCAACAAGCTACCACAGGGAAAAGCCAGCATTTCGACGGGACAACAGTTTCTCCAGAGCCCATGACCGCTCTCGCGT
>JASDQU011101332.1:0-17630 GCA_032191745.1 Picea mariana | reverse complement strand
CCTCCAGCCGCTCCAGAGATTTCCAGCGATGCTCCTGAGACATCCAGTGACAATGCAAGCAGTTACCAACAAGCTACCACAGGGAAAAGCCAGCATTTCGACGGGACAACAGTTTCTCCAGAGCCCATGACCGCTCTCGCGTGGAAGGATCCTTTGGCACACTCTGCAGGAGGGAACGACGAGGCAGTTTCGGCAGTGGTAGCCGAGGAGACGGATACCAGCATCCAGGTGCACGAGGATGAGCGCAACAAGGCCACGGATATGCAATGGACTGCCAGTGGGACACCTGTCACAAAGAAACCCTAGCCTGCCCCCCTACCCGAGTATGTTCCAGATTATACAGTGCTTGTTCCTTACTTTAGCTCTAGTGGCTCTCATGGTAGTTAAATAGTTTAGATTTTCACTAGCTCTGTTAAAAAAATTTTGCTACTTATTATATACGGTTGGCTGAACTGGTTTCTCCTCACGGAGCAGTTCAGTACTTACAACCGCATGACTCAGCAAATGTACTCTTGATCCTGGTTCTGAGAAGGATTCTTATATAATNCAAAAAAAAAAAAAAAAAATTGTATGGTTTGAACATTTTTTTTTTTTATCAAATATCGCATAGACTGCAATAGAAGAAATCCATTTTCCCCATCCAATGCAAGGGAAACAATAGGAAGATTGACATTAGGTTGAAACAGATCTTGAAACACACCACTACATTAAGGTCTCTTCTAAAGAATGAAATAATATGATTACATGAAGGTGGTAGTAAAAGGTGATTTTCAGAAACCAAATCATTACCTGAGCACGCTAAACCTCTTGCAGAAGGTGGTAGTATAAAGTAATCCTCAGAAAATATTGCAAAGTCCATAATCCATTTATATGCATATGAGTAGTAAAATAAAAAATGTGCAGTAGTGATAGATAGTTGATTGTATGTGGAGTCTGTAACTACATCCAGAGGAAAGTGAACAAACTTTGACAATGAACGTGGCTTTCTTTAAAGTCTATTACCACACCCAGAAGTACCTCAACAAACTTTGAAATAAAAACTTCTGTAATTTTAGTATGTTGTTTTATCTACCCATACAGTTTCTCTTACCTGCTTCTGGGTACATTCACGAGTGAAGTAATATTTCATGTTGTTTCCGAATATCATAGAACATTTTGCAAGACACGATAAGTGCGACTCCTCTGACAAAGACAAATTCTTGTGTGCTCTGCAGAATTCGATACACTTTCCAAATCTGTGTTGTTGGAAGAAACTATATACTTCAACGCGGGAGCATTTTGCACATGACCTAAAAATACCTTTCAACTCCCAGCAAGAAAACAAAGAAGATCAACAAACAAATCTCCAGGCAGGCTTTTCAACCAACCAAAGCATCGAATACACGGAGAACACCAATCAAAAGATACTTGTTTTTTTTTTTTCCCTGTCTGAGTTTCTGTTGGATAACAAAGTTTTTTTTTGGCTCAAAGCTCGCATCACATAAAACTAGTCTCCCTTCTTTCATTTGGGCCTCAATGGCATCTCTAAGTTGTCTTACATGTCCATGACCAGGAACATTAGAACGAAGGCACCCTAAAGCCCAACTCTTTGATGATAGAGAGAAATGACAATAAGCATTTAAAAGAAACGATGGAGGATGACAATATGATCTTCTATAGATTTTGGTTTAATTTGTATTAATGACATATGCCCTCGATATTTTATCTTATTAATGCCAATCTTTTCGAATATGTGCATTGAATAGTGACTAATAGCATGTAATAGCATTCCCATATCCGAGCAGATTCTCAAATCTGACATCTAACATATGCACAATATTAAAGAGGGACATGACATCAAGGCCTCTGTGGATGAAACGTTCATGGATGGCAGGGAGGTAGTACAGTATTTCACTATTACTATGATGAAGCCTTTAAAAAAATAAAAGAGCCGATATTTTTTTTTGCAAGTTCAAAATGCAGGCAAAAACAATTATCAGATCCCATAATATTCACATGTCTATGCATTTTAATGGGAGATGTCCTTGGGCTTTCTGATTATTAAATCCAATCTTTTTGAACTTTTCTGGTTGGTTGTCACTTTTAAAAGCATAATTAATTTCCGTTGGGAAGGGAAGAAGGTAGCGGGGATGGAGGGGAGCGACAAAATGATTTTAAATTTTTCTGAACCCGAGAACGCGTGAACCCGAGAAACTTTGAAAACTCGACTAAGTATGGAAAGGCAGGTCGGATAGATAGACTCATCGTAGGCAGAGGCAGGGTTGCGAGTTCGAGGAGTGTGGGGTCGAATTGTAGAGCACGAAAGTTTTGGGTGCAAGATGTATACATCGAACACGAGTTACCATAGTTCGATAACACCTATCCACGAAGCCAAGTTCATAAAATTGGCTAACTATGCAACCGAATGGTGGTCGGTCAGAATCGTGAAGTGAATATGTAGATGGAGATAATGATTTGTTAGTTCGCCACACCGGAAACCCGGGAGCACAGAAACGTGAGAAAGTATAGAACCAGAAACTCATAATAGAGCAGAAGAACAAAAGGTAAAAAATGGGAAAGTTTACAAGAGGAAAAAAAAATGGAGAGAATAACTATATCGCTCAGACATCAACACTTAATCTCATAACTATGAAACCATAGTAAGACATAAACCATGGGAAAAGCATCGCTAGCTATGAAATATAGTTGGAGCCTGACAAAATCTGGTTGAAGCCGTAAGAGATGCAATTTACATCAACTGCAAAACTTTGTATGTTATTTTATCTTAATAGTATTTTATGGGGAGCCAACTGCAAAACAATGTAACAACATATCCAACTGCAGATGCAACACCCCAACATTGCAAATCTTAGGCAAACAAGAGCAAACAACAAATAATAACCCAGTTAAGAAGCACCAAAAGGCCCAACTGCAGTCGCAGGACCTGAACCCTACAAAGTTGAATCAAACAGCAATAAGCAACATCCAACAAACAAAGAAGCAAGCACCAACCCGCCGACTAGGAATGTCGCAGTTGCAATCACGATTGCATAACCCCAAACGTATAAACTGCAACAAGACGAACAAGCAAACAAGAACAACAACAACAGGAACATAAGAAATCAATGGAGATGCAAGAAGTAAGCATGAACTAGTGAACCAACAATGTCGTTGAAGTACAATATTGTCCAAATTGACTGTAGAGCAAAGTAAACATTTAACGTTGCGAATCCTGTTAGGTAAACATTTAAGTATGTCATAAATGCTCTGTAAACATTTAAGAAAGAATGCAGTGTGGTAGGTCTCTTATGTACCAAAAAACAATTATTATAATTTATTATAAAATAAAATTAGTAACAATAGTTCGAAGAATAGAGAATGTATTCGAAGGACAAACTTTGGATATGCTAGCATATCAAACATTGGGATAAATTTAGCTAGCAGGAAATGCTAAGACAAACATTCGAACTAATGTTAGTATTAATCCACCTTCAAGCAATGCATAAGAAAAATATTTGATTCAAAAAGACGGTATACGATCAAAAAGTTTGGATATGCTAACATATAAAACATTGGGAATAGTGAAGCCGACAATAAGACCTCCAATCTATTATCCAATCAGATCATTACATATATGGTACTTTTTATTATATAAAAATCAATGTTTTTAGTTCCCTAGCTCCAACAATAGATATTATGCAAATATTTGTGGTCAAAGGACAAACTAATATGAGTTCAACGAATTATCGATCGCTATAGTCCTTCTATGCCTACGGCAGGGACTAATAACTACTTTTACACTTAAAAGAATGAGAACAATTTAAAACAATAAATATTATGCATTAATCAACAAATATTAGAGTGAAAATGCCTTCAATTCTACCGTATAACTCGATATTGTAGCACAATCTGAAATGTATATTTTAAGCAATGTATATTGATTCCGTGCATGTGGACCAGATAGATCTGTCACTGTGGGATGGTACGAATGAGACATGTAGTTTAAAACAACCATGTGTCGTATGATGCCTAAGTATAGCGACCATGTCATTATATCCACATGAATGTTTGAACCCACTTAATGGGAATAACATTATGGGCTACCATATTCTTCGGTCGCATGTTAGGCAAGTATAATAAGAACAAATTTCCATGTCAACCATCAATTTAAGTGAGGTTGGTTACTGACATGAATTGACCAACGAGCTACCACATTTTTAGTGAAGTTATCAATGTACTAATAGTTTAAGTTAAAGGTGATGACAGATGGGTAAAGAATGGTACAGTTTAAGTTAAAGGTGATGACAGAGGGGTAAAGAATGGTATATGTGAACAATGATAGTTGTTTCTTAAAACCTGTCAATCTGTTGACAGGTTTTCTACAAAAAATAACACTAAGATACGCCTTCGACATAATTATTATTATTTATATATCACTACCATGTATGATGTATTTATAAATATCTCACACTTACATTATTGCTTTATGTTTGATTCAATGGGCCACTTCATTTTTATAATATTGTTGGATGGGAATTGGATAGTATTTTCTATTTTTCAAACATTTTCACTTTTCAAATATTTTCAATAATTTTGATAAAAAAAAAGAATTGTGAAAACTAATGTAATGTTTCTTCTAAAAGGGCAAAATCAAAGTATAGTGTCGAGCAATTAAATATAATGATTGAATTTTATAATGGTAACTTCATTGTATTAGTTTTGGTTATCAAGTTATAATGAAAAAATATAATATGTGTTTAATTAGTTGAATTTTTTAAATTAGTTTTTTTTTTTTTTTTAAATTATGTTTCTCTAAAATCCAATAGTAAGTGTTTTGTATTGAATATTTAAATTTTGAATATTCAATTTTATAAGTAAGTTAACTATACATAAATAATTTTATTTTTTTTAAATTAAAATTAAATTAAATTAAAATTTCAAAACAATTAAAATTTTATTTTTTATTTTTAAATTAAAATTTCAAAACAATTTAAATTTTATATAATGCAAATTTAATGCATTGGTAAAAAAATATTCTTAAAAATTTATTTTATTATCATCCACCTTCCTTTCTCACTTTAATAAAGTATGAGAAACAATGACAAACATCATAGCAAGTAGCCAATTTATGAAGAAAATATTAATTTGTAATTCATTGTTAAATGAAATTGTTCTTAATCACTTGTATCCTTCATGATTTAATTTAAAATTTTGTTTTATGTTAATTTTTAATTGTGACTATTTAATATCTTTTCTTTTAATTATTATTTTTTTGTTATTTTTAATTTATTATTATTATTATTATTATTATTATTATTATTAATTATAAAGTTCGAGGAAAATTCTTTATGGTTTTAAGGTATGGAAAATGACGGAGAACGATTATTGGCAAAAGTTCTCCGTCATTGTATCGAAAAGCAGGTGAAGAGAGCCATAATCGAAAAGTGCAATAAATGGGCAGAGGAGGGCAGGGAGCAACATAGATTGGATACAGTTTCCATAACCGCGAAAGCAAAGGGAGTGTTGGATGAGGTGCAGTAAACTTTTTATGTTGAATCCTTCATTCATAGCAACAATCTTTTACTTTTCTGTTTGATTTTGTGTGTATTGAGATCATAATAATTGATACATTACTCTTTCATTTTGACATATTCTTCAAATCCAAGGAAACGACGCAATCCATGAGTAAAATACGAGTAAAATACAGGACTTTGAATAGGTTTAAGAATTATATGTGTTTAAGAATTATCAAAAGAGGTTTAAGAATTATTATACCTGCCTCCAGAATATATAGCAATCGATTTGGAGTCAAAGATTTTTGACTTAAATGAAAATTTTAAAAATTTTAAAGTTTTTACTAATGTTCAAAGGAAAATTTAATTTAAACTAATTTTTTTTAAATAAAAAAAAATTTAAATTTTTTTAAATTAGTTATTTTCAATTTTAGACTAAGAGGCTTTCTTTGACGGAGAATGAAGCTTGAAGGATTCACTTGTCTCGTGCTTCTGCTCTTCCTGCTGCTTGACCTTCTACTTCTTGCTACTTTTTGCAGACCAATCCATAAGGCTTATGTGAACCCCAAGGAGAACCTTATGTGAACCCTGTATCCAACCTTATGTGAACCCAGAAGAAAGCCTTATGCGAACCCAAGAAAAATCCCAGCGTGAACCTTCAAACAGCCCAACACCCCAAACTTTCCTAAGCAGCCCCTTGCCTGGCGGGACTTACATGATGCTCCAGGACCTAGGTGAACTCTAGGTGACTTCCCTCAGTGAACCTTATCTCAGTCTTCCAGTGAACCTTATCTCCTTCAACAAGTGAACCTTATCTTTCCCTCGAGTGAACTTTAGCTCAACATTCAAGGAACACAAACTGCAATGGTAGGCAAGCAAAATCGAGTATATAGAAGATACACAATAAGAGACAATATTCAGAACTTAGAAATGCATGCAGAAGCTTTATATTATATCAGAGAGCCTGAAAGCTCAAATGCCAGGGTATTACAATATATGAGCAGGATGCTCTTCTCACTCTTACACACTTACACACAGAAAGACTCAAAAGCTCAGACAGAAGGGAGCTTTAGCAGACTTGGACTCTAACACTCTAGACTGACTCAAAATCGCCTCCTCCCCAATTGAACTCTCCATCTCCTTATATACAATTTTTTCGGAGATGAGAATCATTACAAGGATAATACTTGACCAGATGTGTCGAGTATCAAATCTATTTTAAATATTTGGCGGTAGAGATAATGCAAGATCCTTCCGACCAAATTTGTCCCTTTATTCCCACTAAGAAAATCAAATCTAACTTTTAAGATTTGGCAGGACAATCATGCAAGATTTCCTGACCAAAGATCTATCAAAGATAGAGGAATCTTAGAAAAGCGGGTCAAACCATGCCAAAAGTTGGAGAAGTGCTCCAAGTTTCTAAGATACCTTTTATTACATAGTGGAGTTTATAATGTAAACCCACGGAAACCAACTGGCACCACCGTCGGCCAGTAAGACACGAATATTGATTTTTACACAGTGGATTTTATGATGTAAACCCACGGAAACCGATTGACACTACTGTCGGCCAATAAGACATGATAGTGCTCTTTATTATGAGATTCTTCATTCGACTGGCTGATCGTGGAAATGATTGAATCAGTATGGGTCCCATTGCTGAGTATAGACTTCATGGTACATCTTGGGATCCTCATCTCGATCTTCATCTTGTTGTAATACGTACTTTGTCTTGATTACCCATGGATGCTTTTCACTTGTAAAAAGCATTCGATATTCTGCATCTGTGATTTGACTTAATTTATGCACAGTATTTGAAAATTTTCTTTGATGGAATAGAAACATCTGTGCAGTATTTATTACATCCGAATGTATGGCGCTAGGATTTAAGCCAAACCTTTTCCAACATGTATCAAACTAGTCTGGTGCAGGCGTTGTATTTGTTCTGAATTGCTCAGAGAATTTAACCATACAATAGTAATACCTGTACCTGTCAGTCCATAAGTAAACATGATCCCACATTGCTTTATATTGAAAATAATTTATGTGAAATAATTTTTCATAAGGATCTGCTTGGGGCCATGATTGCAAAGTTCTCATCCTGTTGACTTGGAAATAGGAATAAGTAGGAGTCTAGTTCCATTGTTGTGAATGCTGACAGAACCAGTTTTTGTTGGCAGTTCTTATTCTGCTAATATCACCCATCTCAACCATTTTTTGTCGAGATGATATTGTAGGGGCTTGATGTATTTGCCCTATTAGGAGTTGAGGTGGAATAACATGAATACTTGTGTTAGTCGAAAACCTTGGTAGGCCAAATTCAATACCTTCTGAACCTCTGAGTTCCCAATGGGGAGTCCAGTTCCCCTCATAAGTTTCCCAATCCAAATTGTCATCAATTTCTTCAGTTATTGGGACATTGTTAAGATCATCCCAGGTGTTAATGATAACCATGGCCTTAGTATTTATTGAACAATAAGCAATATGAGAATAAGATTTAGAAACAAAACCCAAAATCCTTTTAACTGGTGGATGATTCTTAATCTTTGGCATTGTAATAAAATAACCTGGGTTTCCTTCAGGAGTTTGTGCAGAACCATGGGGTTCAACTGTAGATAAAAATAGAGTCCCCAAGATGCAATCCACTGGAAGGTCACATAATAAAAATTTCATTCCTAGAGCATAGTCTTCAAACAGTGGAACACCTTTAGGAATTTCATATTCCATGCTGGTAGAAACATTCCCAAGTCCAATAGCAGAAAAGTTGTTGGGGAACCAATACTTACTAGGGATCAAATATTTGTGGATGAGATTCATGTCTGATCCTGTATCAAGCAAGGCATTTAAACATAATATTTCAGAATTTATTTCAAGATTTACCTGGACATGGTATTTCTGAAATTTAACTGGTAAGATCCTCATGGCATCCAATCCTTGTAATTATGTTGCACTGTGAGTCTTTATTTCCACAGTAGGTGCATCTTCTAGTGGAGGTGGCCGAGACTCCAATAGGTCTTTTATCATTTGAATTTCTTGCCTTGCCCAAGAATCCACTTTATAAGAATCTGTAGATTCTTCTCCAAACTCCTTTAGCTTGGATTTTAGTTCAACAACTTCCTTTTTCAGAAATATTATTTCTTTCACAAGCTCTGGAATGGAAGCATGTTGGAATTTGGCCTCTTTATTATGTTTGATGAAAGACTTTGTATTCTTTTCAAAAGAGGCTTCTAAAAATAAGGGTTTAATACTTTCCCTGTTTGGAGTCATAGAACCCTTGTATCTTTGCCCTGCATTCATTGTTTTTAGGAAGGTTTCAAGAAGGGAGCTTTTCATGTCTCCTTCTGGTAGAGACTTAATCTGGGCAAGCATTTGAGCATCTTGGTCATAAGTACTATTGTACATGCAAACTTTTATCTTTTCTCTGATCTGTTTACAATTTTCAAACTCTTCTTCAGATTCAGATTCAACTTCTCATAAGCTTTCACAAGAACAAAAGTTTGGATTTTTTCAATTGCATTCTTGATGCAATAGAATTTCCTCTTCTAATTCAAAATCAGAAGAATCAGTGGAATCATGACAACATCCTTGTTGCATTAGGTGGACTTCTTCCCTTTTTACAAAAGGGTGATGTGGACATTGGTTTGTTTGATGGTCGTTTTCTCCACACCTATTGCAATGATTTCTAAGGGCTGGTTGTTTTTGCTGAGCTTCTTTTTCCTTTTGCTCAGAATATTTCCCTTTTGCCATTTTTGAGTTTTTATTTTCTAGACAAGAGTTTGCAATATGTCCTGACTTCCCACAAAGCTAGCATTGAATTTGTTGTCTGGCTTGACTAGAATGAGTTTTGAGTTTGATATCCTCAGGCTCATAGTAATGTGTTCTTGGTTTATATTTGGTCCTTTTTCTCTCGTTTGATTCTTTCCATTTCTTTCTTTTTCTTCTGACTGGATCAGAAATGTAAAGACCATATTTCTCACAGATGGATTTTCTGTCTGGTAGGTGAGATAGTTTATTCACAGAATTATGGACCTTCATATTTATACAAAGTCCTACCAAAGCTTTAGTTACTAGGGAATAGATTTCTCCCCAAGTATACATTTCATATGGAAGTTTGAATACTTCCTGCATCTTCAAATATTCAACAAATTTGTTAGGAATGGCAGCCAGATAAACTTGTTTCCATAGAAGGTTTTGGCTATCTTTTACCTCAAAGATCCTATGTGTCCAATCTTTATGAAATTCTTCATATTCAGACATTTTTCTGCATTTCATGTTCATGAGGATCAATTCATTTTTGTCTGCTAATTCCTCTTATGTGCCACACCAATGTTCTAGAATCAAAGTAGTGAGGGCTCCTATCATATTATTCTGGGGAGTTCCATCCAAATGATATATAATGTCTCCTTGCTCATCTCTTAAGAGTTTAGCTTCCATTTTGGAAATCATGATGGGAGATGAAAACACTTCCCACCATTTGCTTAAAGTTGCAATGAAACATTGTATAATAGATTTGCATGCCTCAATTTCACTTTTCCCTTTCATACACATTACTTTGTATGAGACATACATTCTGTCTAACATTTGTCTAATCTGTCCCATAGATAAACCATCAATATTCCATTCTGGAAACCAATCTTCTGCAAAAGTTTGACTTTTTGGCATTTTTCCTTTGCCTAGGAGATCTGGTGTAGGAGGTCTATTTACATGATGAGGAAGATCTTCATAAGAAGGTTTCTGTACTGAAACTAAGGATAGATTATTCTTAGAATATTCTGGTTCTTCCTGTCCTATGGGGAAATGATGAGGGAATTTTTTCTCCATTGTTGTCTCAGCGGGCTTATATATAGGAGAGACAATGGATATTGGAGGATTTGGAAGAATGAATGTCTGGGGAATAGGCTTGTCAGGAATATGATATTTCTGTTTAATTTCTAACAATGTCTTCCCCATTGTGGAGAAAGCTTCTCCAAGTCCTTCCATTAGTTCTTCATGATGATGGGTGGTTTCTTGTGACTTGTGGGTCACTACTTATATTGTTTTATCCACCTTTTCTCTTACATCAACAACTTTGTCATTTATTTGATTTATAGACTGGACTATGGTATTAGTAGAAACTTGTAAGTCTCTGATTTGTCCTTTTCTTGCATAGTCATTTGTGACAAAGGTGAGAGTTTCCATGCCTCTTAAGGCGGTATTTGTCCAATTTATCTATTCAGACAGAGATTGGACTTTTTTTTCAACACCCGATAGTTGGGTGGCTTCATCTGCAAGCATCAAAGGTACAGCTCTGACTTGCCTATTATTGTCTTCCAAGACAATACCTTTAAATGGAGGAAAAGTCGAAGTCGATTCGATTGTTTTTCCTTTTAGACTTTTCCATTTATGACAAGGAGAAGTTCCTTCCCCTTCTAACATCTGAACTTCATGCTTTAGGGATTTTTTCTTCCACTCATAGAAAGAGATCCAAATATTTTTATCTTTAATAAAGTTTTGCCAATCAGTTGACAATTTGGCTTTCTCTTCATTTGAGGTAGAGATGTTAAAGTCATATGTTTCAGGATGAGTAAACAAATCCCAGTTCAACATTTTCTTGATCCAGACTTATTCAATGGATCCTTTGAGACACCCCGACATGACAGAATGAAATTTATGAATTTCATCAATAGAGGGTCTTTTGATAGATTCAGGTAAAGGATTTGTGAATCTACAATAAGGAATGACCTGATCACATTGTTCAATATAACCCAACCCATATTTTGGTGTTCCAGGAGGTCTCATTCCTTTATAAATGTCCTGAAGTCTTGGATCTAAGGTTTCAATAGTCGGCATATAATGGATCATGAAACAATGCTGACTTTCAGAAGTTGAAACAAAACTTTCTACAGTATTATATACAGAATGAATATGTGCTGAAGAATAAATGAGAAAAATATGAACTATATCTGCATAGGAAAGCAGGGCTTTTAAATCTAGTTCTTTGCACCGGAGTGAGAGAATTTTGATTAGGCTCCTGGCTGACTGCTCAGGCAGAGACTAGTTATACTTATGAGGAAGTCGCAGAAGTGGAAACCTCCGAGACTCTTGCTATGGATTTCAAGGTTCGTTCTTTTACTTAGAAAATAAAATAACAGAGTGAGAGAGCTGTTATCATACTCGGTGCGAAAATGATGTCATGGCTCTGATACCATTTGTAGACTTAGAGGCTTCCTCCTATGGAGAATGAAGCTTGAATGATTGACTTGTCTCGTGCTTCTGCTCTTCCTGCTGCTTGACCTTCTACTTCTTGCTACTTTTTGCAGACCAGTCCAGAAGGCTTATGTGAACCCCAAGGAGAACCTTATGTGAACCCCGTATCCAGCCTTATGTGAACCCAGAAGAAATATTTATGTGAAACCAAGGAAAATCCCAGCGTGAAACTTCAAATAGCCCAACACCCCAAACTACCCTAAGCGGCCCCTTGCTTGGCGGGACATACAAGATGCTCCAGGACCTAAGTGAACTCCAGGTGACTTTCCTCAGTGAACCTTATCTCAGTCTTCCAGTGAACCTTATATCCTTCAACGAGTGAACCTTATCTTTCCCTCGAGTGAACTTTAGCTCAACATTCAAGGAACGCAAACTACAATGGTAGGCAAGCAGAAACGAGTATATAACAGATACACAATAAGAGACAATATTCAGAACTCAAAAATGCATGTGGAAGCTTTATATTATATTAGAGAGCCTGAAAGCTCAAATGCCAGGGTATTACAATATATGAGCAGGATGCTCTTCTCACTCTTACACACTTACACACAGAAAGACTCAAAATATCAGACAGAAGGGAGCTTTAGCAGACTTGGACTCTAACACTCTAGACTGACTCAAAAATTTCCTCTTCACAAATGAACTCTCCATCTCCTTATATACAAGTTTTTGGAGATGAGAATCATTACAAGGATAAGACTTGACCTGATGTGTCGGGTATCAAATCTTTTTTAAGGATTTGGCGGTAGAGATAATGCAAGATCCTTCCGACCAAATTTGTCCTTTTATTCCCACTAAGAAAATCAAGTCTAACTTTTAATATTTGGTAGGACAATCATGCAAGATTTCCCAACCAAAGACCTATTAAAGATAGAGGAATCTTAGAAATGCGGGTCAAACCACGCCAAAAGTTGGAGAAGTGCTCCAAGTTTCCAAGATACCTTTTATTACATAGTGGAGTTTATAATGTAAACCCACGGAAACCAACTGGCACCATTGTCGCCCAGTAAGACACGAATATTGATTTTTACATAGTGGAGTTTATGACGTAAACCCACGGAAACCGATTGTCCCATCTGACTTGATTTAGTCATTTTCAATATGAGTGTGAAATCTTTCTTTGTAATTCAATGTGTCCCACATTTTGTTGTATACTTTCCTGGTTATAAATGGTTGGCCATTTATAATTTGTACACAGGTTTTGATTTTGACCGCCCATTGGAAATGGTTTAGTATGAAATGACAAAGAATTTCTCCTTCATTTGGCCCATTTTGAAAAAGGCTTTGAACATTACTTAGAGGAGATAGAAGAGTGCATGCTGAGGATAGAACAAATGGGTCTATTTCACTTTTGTTTAGTCCAAAATCTCTTTACCAGTCAGCCAGCTAGCTTGGAGGTCTTCCTACTGTGGAAGTATTAACATTTCCAAATTTAATTAATGTCAATAGATCTTCTTGTTGGATGAAATCCCACCATAATGTCTTGTATTGGGCATAATCATAATCACTGTTTGGAAAATATATAGAAGGATTTCTTTCTGGCCAATGATATAACAACGTTGGTCTATGGAGACAAAAATATTGTTGACCATGCCCAAAACTATCTCTGATATCCCAAATCAGATCTATGTCATGGAACTTATGAGTTAAGGCTTCTTGAGCCTCTATTGCCTTTTGTGAAGCTCTGGTCACAACAGGAATTAAGACATTAGATCTTTGGCTAGCACGAATTTCTGGAGTTAGGTTTGGACAAACAACTTGAGAGGTACGGGTTAAAACTTTGGTGCTCCTTAATTCCCAGTGGGGTTGCCAGTTGAGGGTATAGTGTTCTCAACTAAGTGAGTCTGGGATGGTTGTCAAAACTTCAGTTCCATTCCTCAACTGTACAGAAATAATCATACAATTTCCCTGGAGATGTTCCCTGCTTAAGAAATCTGGTATGGAATTAGTATCTCCTTTGATGTGTTCAATAGAAAAATCAAAGTTGCTAAATAAGGCTTGCCATATAGCAAATTTGGAATCACTAAGAGATTTCATTTCTTTATTCATTGTTGCAGCATCTGTTCTTAGTAAGAACTTCTTATAAATAAGAAATATCTCAAACTTATGAATAGTGTTTAAAGCTGCTTTAATCTCTTTATCTAGAGTAGAGTAATTCTTTTCTCCATCATGCCGTGGTCCAGAGGCAAATTGGACTATTTCTTCCTTTTTCTTCTCTTTTTTCTGTCGGACTTGTTTAAGCACAACCCCCCATCCAATGTTTCTTGCGTCTATCTCAACAATCTTAGGAAGATTTTCATCAACAATGTAAAGTAATGGAAGAGTTTTAGCCTTTGCTTTGATGTTCGTGACTGCCTGAGAGTGTGACACTGTCCATGGTGTAGGCTCTGTCCATGGTGTAGGCTCTTTCTTTAATCTGTCATTTAATATCTTTCTATCTTTAGCACAATCTTTATAGAAATGGATAATATAATTTAAACTTCCCATAAATCTTTGCAGTTGAGTTTTGTCAATGATTCTATCTGGAAATTTGTTAGCAAACTCGACAGCATGTGTCTGCAGGGTGAGCTCACCATTCCTAATATTATGCCCCAGATATTTGACTTTTGTTTTGAATAGCTCAAGCTTTCTTTTTGAGAAAACCAGGCCTGCATGTTTCACTACTTGTATGAACTTCTTGATATGCTTAAAATGTTGTTCAACAGAAAAAGAAAATACAACAATGTCATCAATGTATACTATAAGCCAGTCAAAATAAGGTTTTAAAGTATCATCCATCACTCTCTGAAATTTGGTTGGCGCATTTTTTAAGCCAAAGGGCATAACATTCTATTCATAGTGACCTGCTGGTATACTGAAAGTTGTTTTAAATTTATCATCTTCCTTTATAGCCACTTGCCAGAATCCCGACTTTAAGTCAAACTTTGAAAAGATTTTTGCACCAGCAATCCTAGTTACCAAACTGGTCTTGTTGGGAATAGGGTAGGTATCATCAGCCAAAACTTTATTTAGTGGTTTATAATTTACCACTAATCTTGGGATTCCTCTAAGTTGTTTAGAATGCTTGTTTACATAAAATCCATAACAATTCCAAGGACTAGTGGATTCACGAATTAATCCCTTTTGAAGCAGGGTTTTGATTTCATCAGAACATAGTTTCTCATATTCAACATTCATTGGTATGGCTCTGCTTCTGCAAGGCTTTCCTTCATAAGTATATTTGTAAGGAAGTGATACTTCGTGTTTTTTCTGATGCCAGAAAGCGATGGGATTTTCTGAACATATCTAATCTATGATTTCTTGTTTAATCCCAAGTATTTTCTGTTGAATTTGGGCTTGGTTTAACTGATCTTTTACCTGTAATTCAGACTGTTTAGCCTTTAATTATTCAATCTTAAGGGTTTTGTTCTGGATGGTGTATACCATTGAAGAAATCATGGGGAAGGATATAAAAGGCATTTTAACAGAGACTTTAGATTCTCCAGATCTTGATGGGATGCTTATAAAATAGCCTGATCTTTTGTTTGGTAGTGATGTAGATCCATGGGGTTCTACTGCTGCAAAGAAGGGCGTTCCCAAAATACAGGCTACTGGGAGGTTTGTAAGTAGGAATTTCAGAGATAAACAATGCTGCCGAAAACAGAGTGTGGCTTCTGGAATTTCATAAGAGATTTCTGTCGGGATATTCCCTAATCCAACAACACTCACTTTTGTCTTGTGTCAGAATTGGACAGGAATGGTATCTTTATTCAAGAGATTTAAGTCAGATCCCGTGTCCAACAAGGTCTTAAGCTTGAATAGTTTCCCTTGGATTGTAATATCCAGAAGGACATGAAATTTCTGATGGTAGACCGCAAGAATGCTTTCTTTATTTTTGTCTTCTTGTTCTTTCTGGATTTTTATCTCCCTTTTGAGTTTGCTTATTTCTTTTCCTAGTTCTGAGATGGAGATATCTTGCACTGGGCAACAGACTGGTCTCACTTGGAGAGGTACCAAGGAAGGCATGGAAAAAGTCTTATTCTTGAAATTTTCAAGACATTGTTGTTTAGATTTCCATTCATAAAATGAAATGAAAATTGATTTCTTTGTCATAAACCGTTGCCATTTTCTTGAGAGATCTAGTTTTTCTTTATTTGTATGGGATGTAGAAAACCCTTGTGTAGTTGGGTGGGTAAATAGGTCCCAATTTAACATTTCTTTCATCCAATCTTCTCTTATCAAATGCTTTGGACATCCTTTCATCAAAGAGAAGAACTTCTTTACTTATGGTGCTGATGGTTTTCTTATGTCCGTTGGGATGCCCAAGACTTCGTATCTTTGGGAAATTTTAGGACAGAAAGAAGTGGTTATGACCAGGACATGAGGTTCATGAGGAAAAGGAAAGTTAGAACACTGTGGGTGAGGACAGGGTTCTTTAGTAGTGGAGTTTGTTGGTGGAAAATGTGTCCTGGGGTTATGGTGAATCTGCTCAAAATGGAGGTTTTCTTCCTTATTGAAAGTTGGAAGGGATGATAGTGTCACCAATTTTGAACAATCTCGACATTGGATAGAATAAGGTATGGTTCCTAAAGAGGAAGCAAGAGTTTGGAGAGATGGATGTAAACACAATGATTGAGAAGAAATTGGTATATGGTTGGTTTGTGGTTGCGGTCTTTGGGGAAAAGAGATGATTGCAAAATAGGATGATTCATGGATATTTGCAGAGGTAATAGATCTAGGAATCTGGGCTTTAGGAGTGTCAATGACCCAATTTGTGGGAAATGAAAGATTTTCCCATTTAATAGTTTGGTGTTCCATTTTTTGGTTCAAGGGGTCAGTGATAACCAGGGCACTGGATTGTGATGCCTGACTAGGAGCATTCAAGACAACAGGATAAAGAGTATTAGGATGTCTGAAACATCCTCTGGTTTGAATGGCAATATTTGTCATGGTTTGACACATATCAAAACCTGTAGTACGTATTTGGAGTTTGAGGATATCTCCAAGGTTATCATCAAAAGTGTATACAGAAAAGTTTGGAAAGCAGTCAAAGTATACAGGTCCATTAGATAATGGAGCTACAATACCTCCTATCAAAGAATCAGTAAATTTATTGTGTGTCATATCTCTGATTGTGCATAATGCATAGGCTTCTATTCCTTTGTGGACTAGGGGATTTATCCCAACTCTTATGCAGCCAAAATGCAAATAGTTTGTTTTATGTTTTCTTGCTTCTGCTTGGACTTCTTTGACATTTATCAAAGAAATGGTTTGGCTAACATCACTATTTTGTTGGATACGACTGACTGATTCTTTGACAATGACTCTAGACACTGATTTGAGATGAAACATGCTTAGGTCATTATAGACTCGACTTGGAGAAATTGCAGGAAGTTTCCATGCAACTTGAGGCTGAGTTTCTATTTCTTCAATACTTCCATGATTTAAGCTGCGAAGTTTATTATTAGCAAACATAGAGTCTAAACTACTAGAGGATGTCCTTCCAGAAGTACTTTCTTCTTCTACATTTTGTATTTCTCTGAAGGACATAGATTTATCCATGTGGAAAGTAGTAACTATATCTGCACAAGAAAGCAGGGTTTTTAAATCTAGTTCTCTGCACCAGAGTGAAAGAATTTCGATTAGGCTCCTGGCCGACTGCTCAGGCAGAAACTAGTTATACTTATGAGGAAGTCGCAGAAGTGGAAACCTTGTCTTTCAAAGGTCCGAGACTTATGATATGGCTTCGGAAAGTCGCAATAGTGGAAACCTTGTCTTTCAAAGGCTCGAGACTCTTGATACGGCTTTCAAGATTCGTTTTTTTACTTAGAAAATAAAATAACAAAGTGAGAGATTTGTTATCATACCCAACGCGAGACCTGACATTTCAAAAAAATAATTGCAAAAATTAAA
>JASDQU011101330.1:8446-27124 GCA_032191745.1 Picea mariana | reverse complement strand
ATCTATCTAACCTTCAAATGAAGGAATATCAAAGTTTATTTGTACCTTGAAGGGGGCGGTGCCTCCGTTCGAAGAAGATGCGTCGCCTGTTGGTAGCTGCCAAAGGATTTGCGTGAAACTATCCATCATCTTGTTCCTTTGTTGCATGAGGGATTCCTCAATCAATAGTTTGAAAGGATCTCCTGTCCCATCATCTTTATTTTCTCTTGCCATGAAAGGTCGCTTGGGCGTGAGAGAGCTTCTGTCCTCAAGATAAACAATCTCGAGACCCAACTCTTTGTACTCCGACCTCTTTGGGGACATGCATTAAGACGATAAGGAGCAGACCGCTCTAATACCACTGATACAGATTTTATGAGCATAATGAAATGAATACATATTATTAACAGTTTCTTAACACAAAATGACAGAGATACAGTAAAGTTGGTTTTCTATTCAATAAAAAAATAAGTTGAAATTGTAAAATGCAATGGAAACAAGCTTGCTGGAATGGTGGTGGCTTATCTCTGAGAAGAGATGTGACAGATGCATGAATTCGCCAGAAGAAGATTACAATGAGGCTCTGAAGAACTTTTTACAATAAACAAGAATGTCAAAAACCCTAGACATCCAAAAACCTAACCCTAGGAGATGAAGTGCCAAAAGTCATGTGGGCCCTGTTTGGGTAAGTTAGTACATCAACTTCCCAGGGTCGTAACTTTTTCATATGATCTCTGTTTTAGGTGTGTGATAGCCCATTGGAAAGGTATCATCGAGGAGATTCATTTTGGGGCCTCAATCATTCCTTATACCATAATTGAGAAGCTTGATCCCAAAAAAACTTCATTTAGGCCCTCAAAATGGCCCCGGAAGTTAAAATTGTGTTAGCGTCAGAAGTCACTCCTGGATTGCTTGCAGGAGCAGAGCCTGACACCCATCAGTTTTATGTCACGATTTGTTTATAAGGGGTGATCGAATGGAGATAAAGACTCGAGGAGATATCATTCTAACTTAGGGACTGAGTCTGGTACGTAAATGACAAAGGAGGTCTGGAATCCTAACTTCAGCCAGGGGGTTGATTAAAAGATGAGCAGGGGGAAGACTTAGGAGAAAATAAACAAACAACTCTAGGCAACAGGCTTGCAGCGGTTTGTAGGGGAAAAACTCTGAACGCAAGATCCTCCTGGTTCAGGGCTTCAAGGAATTGAATAGAAGACTTGACTAGATCCTCCAATTCCAAGTCATTCAGCGTTAGAGAAATCACAGGAACTGATTAAAGGCTTCGTAACTGTTACAGTGATCCATTAGAACATCATCCTATAATAGTTACAGCTCGACTGGATCCTCCAATTCCGAGCTGCTCTAACACAGTGTAAACAAAGACATGAAAGAAACTGGCATTCATAAGGCAAGAAGTCTCCAAAGTTCATGCATAACAGAATAACAGTGCTTCTTTAAAACTTTACAACCAGGAGCTCTGCTCAACCATTGATGCCTTACAAATTACAAAAACTGAGTTTATATACTCAGAGAAAATTGCCTCACAAAGGCACGGGCGACCATCTGAAGCTTGGTGTCTTTTCAGGCAAAATCGGATGGGCCTTCTCTGTCAGATGCCTCCTTAAATGCGCATGGCTCCTACAGGGTGAGTAGCTGGGCTAGTAAATGCTGAGCTAGCGTGTGCAGGCCTCCTTCGGCTGGTCGAGAACTCAGCATGGATTCTCTGGAAGAATGGGTACATAGGACTCTCTCGAGCAGACCATTCGCCAGGCCCTCCATAATTCACACTTAATGAATGAAAGGAGGTCTCAACCACCCGCTCCTATTGTCATTTACTCTAGGAAATAAATTGTATGGAGATCGGATCTAGTGGCGCTTGGAGACCGCGACGATCCCCTCTATAACTGAATTTGGTGCTTCAGCCTTCTTTACGCAGCTCCGCCCTTTTTCCAAGTGCCCATGGGCTGTAACCACGCGCTTATTCCTATGGTGCTTTTCGGCGTTCGTGAGTATGTAGGGGCTGATCCTTGCTCCTCGAAATCGTGATGAGTGATATGCCGAGACAACTTGATCTGGTGCAACGCGCCCTTCAAATCCGATGGTTCTAAACTTATACGATGCAGCGGTGGGCCCCGGGTCCTGAATGCTCTCGCTACTTCGCGTATCGGGACATGAGGGGACTGCTTTTTGCGCGTTGAAACCGTGAGGTGCGAGGAGGTGATGGAGCCCAATCACACACCACGTGTCCCTCTTTAATGGACAGCTGAGATCTTCTCGGCGAGACTGTGGGCCCGGGCTGGGATACCTTCGGCACTTCGCGACTCGTGAATGGGAGGAGTTAATCCTTCTGCTTTAAAGTTGCGAGGGGCGAGGAGGCGATGGAGCCCAATCGTGCACCACATGTCCCTCTTTGATGGACGACTGATATCTTCTCGACGAGACCGTGGGCCCGGGCTGGGATACCTTTGGCACTTTGTGACTCACGAATCCTAATGCCAATACCTCGGGACTTCTCGCAGCGAGATCCCGAGGGATTCTGCCACCTGTATTCTACTTTTCCGCTTTGTTGTGGCCACCTGTCCTCCAACAGTTGATATATCGTAATCTCGCAAACTCGCGATCCTCGCGGCCAATTACTTGGTTATTTTCTTACGAGACTCCGATGCACAATCCCGAACCAACAGTCCAGATCTGTTCTTCTGCTGATCCGACGACTGACACCGTTCACCTTTTTAACAACATCTGTGCTATTCTTGGCGTGACTTGACTGACTGCAATTACCCACCAACCATCGATCTGCTTCGCAAAATAGACTTTGGATGCTGCCGACGACATTTTGCCCACTCCCTTGACTTGCGCTTTGGAAAAACAGGAATTCTCCCGTGCTGCGCTTGATCGTTTTGTGCGACTTGAAGACTCGAATGCTTCTCGAGCCCATGACAAGAAATATCACTAACAAATTGTTAAAAATAGTAAATTGCCAAAATTTTCATAAAACTATTTTGAGCTAGTTGGAAAAGGTGGGTGGCCATTAATATCCATCTGGATCATCTGAAAAATAGGGCACGACTAGAAGAAATAGTTGATCTGAATAAATTTGATAAAGATAGTGAAAGATATGTTATTCCTATGCATAGAAAGAATTTTTGGACTAACAAGTGGATGCTGGAACCTAGAAAGCATTTTTGCAGACTGCAGGTCTATCTCTGTGATCCCAGTGCACAGTACACGAAAGGTTGGGGATTGTTTAAGAGAAATAAAGGATTTAAACTGTGTTATAATTGCAGAAGACCAAGACATCTTGCTAAGGAATGCCCTGGTATAGGTCCTATTTGTCTTTGTTGTAAATCTATTGGTCAAAAAGTTGAGGAATGCCCTAGAATGATTGCTAAATTTGAAAAGATGAACATGAGACAATAAAACTATCAAGAAAATAAGGATATACTTGTGAAACAGGAAGAATCAGAGAGTATATTACTATAGATGAAGGAAACACTCAATGATCACAGAGACATCGGTCTACCAGAGATCTTAAAAGAGAAGCAATGCATAGAAACAAGAATAGGAGACTTCGACATAGACTGTGTATTGAATGAGGAAACACATGTGAATATTATGTCAGAAAGTACTTGGGGAAATTTTGGGAAAGCCTGCTATGGTTCCTTCATTGGGAAGGATAGGATTGTTTAAAGGAAAGATGATAAACCTGTGTGTAAGAGTAACTAATGCACCTATGATTTCTCATGGAACATCGACTAAAGAAAAAATTGAATTCATCAAGTTTGTTGAGAACAACACCCCTTTTGCACTTTTTTTAGGAAAGACTTGGATTGAAAAGGATCAGATACGAAGGAAAGAAGAGGAAGAAGTTATATAACAGAAAAATCAAGAAAAGGACGAAGTGACACCATGAAAGGACCCCCTTACAGAGGTCGAGACGTCAAAGAAAAGGAAGGTTTCTCCACAGAAACCATTAGCACAGAAGAAATCCTGAGCCAATAAGCCTCGGTCACAGAATGTGCTCACAGTGGACGACATCGAGCTCATCATCACAGCTGTCGAGGATGCTTCATACGACATCTTGCAAAGACACGGAGCAAAGAAAGAGTCGATGTATGACTGAATAGACAAGGAGCTTAGAGACATCGAGCAAGCTATCCAGTCGAGACGCACAGTGTTTACTGCACCATCTTCAATAGAGAGTGTAGAATTAGGGGATGAGACCACCCAATTACGCAGATTAGTAGATGCAACAGAGACTCGACTTCGTCGAGCCCATGAAGAAAATGAACAAGCCACAGAGGCCTTAAATAAAGAAAAGGAGGAGGTCCTAGAGTAACTTCGAGTTGTGTAATAGGAGAAAAGTGAAATTAAGGCGATGTTCGAGGAGAAAAAAGAAAAGATATAGGAAGAAAAATACCAGCTGCTTGCAAAGCAGACTGTGGTCAAGGACGCAGTGACTAGATCACTCCGCTCTATGCTAGGCTCGGCACATGAGGAATCAGAGTCAACTAAGATGCAAGTGGGTAAGCTCGCCGAAGCCATTTAGCAGCTTCAAGCACGTATCATAGAGTTATAACTCCAAGTAGTACCTATGACTCCACAAGAAGTGCGAGATCAGAGGGAAGAAGCTACCAGGAGTGTAGTAGAAATAATTAGAGCATTGGCCTCAAAATGTAGGAAATTAAGCGATCAAAGTGTGCAAAATTATGAGCGCCTTGCAAAAGACCTAGAGCTGAGGAAATTGGAATCATAGCTCCAGGAGGCAAAGCAGCAGGCATCCACATTGCAAGCACATATGAAGATGATTACTGCAGTTGAGAAGATGAAGGGGTTTTAGGAGCAACACGTAGTTCAACAGCAGGTCACTTCCATCTAGAGTCAAGTGATGGAGGTGACACAGAGACTCCAGCCGGTGTAGAACGAAGCCTGCATGCTTTTTGAAGATATTGAGGGACAAGGATCACAACTACAACAAGTAGTTACGATAGTCGAACAATTCCTGGAAGCACCTGTCACCAAACAAGTAATTTAAGAGTTCACCGAGTAGGAGGCTCTGGCGAAGCAGCAAGTTGAGGTAGCTCGAGCTAAGATCGAGGTCTTCGAAGCAGTGTTACCCAGATTAGAGTGACTCAGGATGAGTCACATGTGAGTGTTGGGGGCCTGTTGGCCCTCGACCAAGTTTTGAGGGAACATTGGTCATGCTTGAACATTTTGAGACTTCGACAAGCTGGTCAAAGACAGAGTGCCCAAGTGAAGTAGAGATCGCGGGATCTCGCCCATTTTGAGGGCTTTTTGGGATTTTATGGTGTATGTAACGGGTATGGGATGTCGGCCCATGGGTTTACCCATGCTTAGGCCTTTTTTTAATGTATAAATAATTTGATATGACTTAGAGTGAAGTCAGAAAAAGAGGTCATCGATTTAGTGCATGATTAGAGTATGTTAAGACTTGTAGAGCTAAGTGCAAGTGATTGTAAGAGGCTTTGTGCATAGACTGTGTAAGGCTTTGTGCTCTGACCTAATTCGGGGAAGGAGGATCTAGCGAGGTACGCACTGATCTCATGTCCCTTGTGGAGTCGGCTCTGTCTTGGTGCATGTAAGAAGATTGGGGGAGACTAATAAAGAAAAAAAAGAGTTGGTGGACGTAGCCCCACATTGAGGTGAACCACGTATATCCTATGTTGATGTGCTTTGTGCAATGATGTTCATGTTGTTTATGTGTTTATCTGCTTAGTGCACTAGTCTTTATATATGTTAAATAGATGTATGGATGCTTAGTGCTCTATTAATTTTAAATGAATGCTAGATCTGAGTTAAATTTATGTGATAACTGATTGGAAAGCACTTGATCTTGGTTGTTACTGCGTTGTTCTGCATTTAGGGTTTAAGCTGCGATGTGAATGGGATTTATGAACTGATGCATATTGTTGGTTAAGTGCTTTGCAAGTGTTGTAATCACAGATTTGTGTCCTAGCTAGGTTGTAGACACCTAATTCCTGCAACCCCCCCTGCCTCTACCTCAACTGAGAATTCATTTGCTTCACAGGTGTTTTCGAAAGGGCCGGTAGTTAGGGTTTTGTTGGTGCACTGTTGAAGCGTTGAACCCTGGGTCTACTCCTGTGCCAACAATAATTCCTAATTTTACCTCCCTTATTTCAATGCTAATATTCCTCATAAATAAATCTTACCTTTCTTCTTAGATAACTCCAAAGGTTAAGGATGTAAGTGCTAAGGATAAAATTGGTGTAAATGGAAGTCAGGCCAATTATTGTGTAAAGTAAATTGTATAGAATATTTCATTCGATATTCAGGCTTGTACAACAATTAAATGTCAAATGCCAAGTTAATTTTCTAATTCTCGAATTTAGCCATAAAATTTTCCAGCTATATATATATCTATATATATATATATATATATTCTCAAGCGATGTAAAATTTCAAGGTGGAAGGCATATTAACGATGTTGTCTCTACTCAACCATTATGCAGTAAAAATAAATGAGACACAAATTTTTTTAACAACTAAGGTTAAGATAAAATTTTCTATGACCCCAACATTAGTAAATTTCAGGATTTTGGCAATTAAAGGGAGGATTGAGAATTAGTGAAGGTTGGAATTGGTCCTAGTGAACACTAGTCACTATTTAGCTACATAGGTGAATTATCTCAGATAATTTGTACACACTTTTTGCTGTAAGGGAGTGAGCCTACGTCAGGCGGTAACGTGAGTCCTCCATTAAGGAGAAACACTAGTACAAGCTCGAAGTTGGTGGAGGAGTCCCGATGGAGCCTACAGGGCACCATGCATCCATGCAAGATGTGTCCAGGGAGATTCTGACCCAATATAACTTGCTACATAATTACTGCCACCTATCAAGGGAGTTCCAAAGCAATCTAGGAGGGGCCCGAGTAGATAAATCCGACACCCGAACAAGATCCTTAAAAATGAGAGACCAACATGGGTAAAACTCATATATAAAAGGGTGGAACATCGAGCCAATGAAGGAAGAAGTTAGGGGAGAGGGAATGCGCTGGGCATTAAAGAAAAAACACAGAGGAGAGATGGAAATGCTATGGGCATTAAAGAAAATGTAGAGGAGAGATGGAAATGTTATGGGAATTAAAGAAAACACAGAGGAGAGATAGAAACACAGTTATAAAGCGCTAGGAACACAGAGGTGAGATCGTACAGTAGATATATCAAATGTTGGGTAGGAGGCACCCATGCCTAGCCAAGTTTTCTTATTAAAAACGCCAAGGAAGTTTATAAAAAATCACTGAGATGGTTTCATAACAATTCACAGGGAAGGCTGCCAACATAGATATGTTGAAGGGTACAATCGTAGGGATAACATCCATAAAAGAGATTCACAGACTAGGTTAGTCAACACAGAAAATTTTAAGAGGGAGGAGTTGGGTGATTTAAATAAAATCGTAGAGTAAAGGCACAAGCGCATGAAAATTTCATGTGTCAAAACGTTGAGAAAGGGTGTCGCAAAGAGCCTACAGTGGTCAAGGAAAAGAAACAAACAAAGGGCGCACTTGGAAATATCTACGAAGAATAATGAGAACCCCTTTTATATGGTAGATAGTTTGTGTTAGCACTAGGAATCACCTTCAGATTTCAAATAAGGCTTGCCCAATAACCATCAGGTTATACGTGAATGTAAGAGTGTTTGAAAGGTCAAATGGAAAAGACTCAAAATGATAATGTTCCAACTCAGAAAACAGGGCTAGCATGTACCAACAATCAAGGTATTGGCTAACTTCAATCAATAGTTTGGGAGTAAGTACGAATAGAAGGAAGACTTGAATAAGAGAAGTGTAGGGGCTAATGAAACCATCAGGTCTACAAAAGCTTAAGGAGGAAAGTTTCCTAACACAAGATATTCTTTAACTCAGAAACCAAGGAAGCTAAATAAACATCATGATAATATTAATGATCAAACATCCACCATAACATCACCACAATCATTCAAAACACAAACATTTAGCATAAGAAGCAAAGTAAGATGATTTCTATTAGCCAAAATGTCTTAGGTCCAATACATAGCTAGATCATAGTTACTTCATCAAAATATTACAGTCTAAGGGAGCCTTGTTCAACCATCTGAACCTACTAAAGAATTTGATATATCTATTTATAAAAAAATGGAGGCAACAACTGGTGGTATGAGCTGGCCTCCTTCCCTTGAAAATCTCTAAACATTTATTCGATCTAACATCTTACTTAACAACCTATGCTATAAAACAAGAAAATGTTGGTGACTAATCCAACCAAACTTCGAACTGATTTGATTCCCTTTTGCTGCACAACTCCTTGTTTTCCATGTGCCTTTCAAAGCACGTGGTTGTCTTCATGATGCCAGCTGTTGTTTCTACAACCTTCCCCATCATCAATTTATCCTAAAGTTGTTATATTGGTCCTCCTAGATCCCTGGTGTTTGTTGGTAGCTTCCTTGGGTAGCAAATATGGGTAGTGCACTACAAGGAGAAAAGGCAACGCCTGTAGGTAGCGTCACTATGCTGCATATCTATGCAAACCTTTTCCCTTTGTGAAATATTAGGTAGCGAAATTACGTAGTGCCCCTTATGTCGCGTCTGTGTGCAGACTCTACTCTATGTGAAATATTAGGTAGCACCACTTATTCTGCGCCTGTGTGCAGGTTTAGGTAGCACTGTTCAAAACACAACGCCTTTAATTTTGAACATGTGTGGAGAAATTGGTGGTCTTTCATGATGTCACACCCATTTTACTTAGGTGCCTTGGCAGTACAATAGGTAGTGCATTTTACCATTTAGGGAATTAACACTTAGCAAAAACATAAAACTTTGATAGCTAAATGCTTAGAAGCCTATATAGATGGCAGAGGTAATATTTGAATATCAATTAACCCTCCCAAAAAGGAACCATCCTAAAAAATGTGGCTTATTTTTTACCAGCTATTTTGTCATTTTGACACTTAACCTCACACTCTTTCTGGTAGAAAGAGGATCTTCAATTGGCACAACAAACTTCTTCTTCTTATCATTGATAGGCTTTTTCAGTGTATCTGTTCTCTCCTTAGCTGCTAGTTTGTCATTCTCAATGGAAGCTTCAACCAACACCTGCAAATTTCTTTGGGCTACCTCATCTTAAAAGTTCTTCAACTCTGCCTCTAGCTTCCTATTTTGGGACTGGAAGCCTCTATTTTGCCTATAAATATTCTTTAGCTGTCTATGAAGGGAATGGGCCCTTCTTGTTGCAAACCTTGCCAAGTCAAGGGTGTGACTATAGCCATCCATAAGCTCTGTCATCTTGGCTCTGTCAGACATGGCTTCCTTTTTCAATTGAGCCACCTCTTATATTGACTCTCTAAGTTGTCTGATAAGTCTCTTGAAGGTCTGACTGTCAGGAGGAGCAGTGTTATGCATAGTCTCAATAGGTTTTTTCTCAGTCTCCTCTTCCACCTTCATGGGAAGTGTCTTGTCTAGCTCATCAGGTTTCTTGGTGGCTTTTCTTTTACCTTTCTTCCTTTGCACATGGATTTCTTCTTTTCTTTCCATAGGCTTCTCAAAATCTTTCACAGAGGTTTCATCTTTTCTCTCAAAATGTATTTTATCCCCTTTACCTTTCCCTTTCTGAATAGGGGTTTCTGGTTTCTCTTCCACAGTATTTTCAATGCTTTTTCCCTTCTTCTTTTGAATGGGGGTTTCTGGTAAAGACTGCTCTTTGAAAACCTCCTTAGGAATTGATGACCTTGTGAAAGGTCTTTTACCTTTGATTTGGATTGTTGGAGGAGAAGAGGGAAATAGTAGCTTCTTCCCTCTCTTGGATGTATCTTTGGTAGAAGAAGGCATCTCTTCTAACCTTGGTGGAGGAGGTGGTGAAAAATCTCTTTGTAAAGAAGGAAAAACTTCCTCTTCAGCTCCTATGACCTGCTTGGTGATCTCTGAAACTTAAACAGGGGCTCTGCCCTTTCTCTTCCTATTGGTCCCTGCTTTAGTAACACTGATGGGTGATAGAGGACTTGCCTTCTGTGATTTAGGAGTTGGTGCTAGATCCATATTGAAATGAGAAGTAACAACAAAATGATCCCATGAAATCTCTTTCTTACCCAATTCCTCAGAGACTAGCATCCTGATCAATCTAGAGTGGAAAAGGCTAGAATCCACATCCTTAGATTTGGCTTGTATCCTGTCTGACATCTTACCTATGCTTCTTAACAAGTAATAGGGAATATTCATCTCAACCTTACCAGTAAAATGTAACAACAACCTTATATGGTACTGGTGCAATGTGTTAAATCTCCCTTCACATGTAAAATATCTCTGTATGATCTTCAATATTCTGTCAAACTGTTCAATCAATTGACTCCTTGACATACTTTTAGACAAATCATTGGCTTGATATTCAGGTTTAAAGAGATCTTTAGCATAGGCTGAACTCAAAGCCATGGCTTTGAACTATTTTTCACCTGTAATGGGGATCCTTGTTGCAGCTGAGATAGAGGCTTCAGTTACCTCAAATTCCAAATCCCCAACCTTGGTTTTCCTGCCATCAAAATGTAATGCAAAATCTTTTGCTACCTCTGGGTGGCCTCTCTGCATATTATGGTAGAAATAGAGGCAACCTACTCTTTGAAAGACCTCTCTTTCCATGGGATCTATGGCAAAAATATGCATGTCCACAGGTTCTGTCCTAAGCACCTTGCCACCTTTGTGTGTCTTCCTTGATTGAGTAGTCTCCATGGCTTAGAATGAGAGCCTTTAAAGGCTTATAGGATAGTAATGACCATGAAGGCTTTAAATTAGGCTTAAAATGTACAAGGCTAACCTTTTAGAACATACTGGTGCTAGTAAGCTGAGCTTGACTATGGAAAATACACCCTTAGACTTGTATAGGTTTTGAGAGTGTAAACAACGAGGGGGTAACCCGAAATTGGCTCCTTGCAATTGACTAAAAACACCTAACTCCAAGATGAATCGAAGTAGGGGAAGCAATAAGGGTTTAAGCAACGCCTCTGGGTAGCGCAACACATACACATAGGATAGACTATTTGAGAGCTTGCAATTTCAATGGATAAGGTAGGCAACAATAATTAGACTTAGATATAGGAAATGAAGTTTACAGGTCCAAAAAAGAGAGAATACAAGGCTATCATGCAAAAGATGGGTCCCTTACAACTGTGCAAGCTTGGTAAACCAAAAACCCGAGTGAAAATTTCCTGTGAAAATTAATATGCATAGGAGGCAATATGGGGTACCTGTGGAGTAGACGCCTATTGGAATCCTCAATGATATCTCAGGAAAAAATTGCGAAAACTTCGGCCCTCGAATCTACTTCAACCTTGAATTTTCTTGCCTTGTTGTCACCTGATCAGAACTTGTGAATTTGCGCAACACAACACTGTTGAGTTTTTCAAACTTAGAAACCGTTACCAGGGCTCGTAAATAAAATATCTTGAAGGTATATTTAACCAACTTATGGCAATGAAAACAAGGTACATGACATTAGTATTGACAATCATGACTCGATGTGGGAGTATGATGAACGGGAAAGGCGCTACGGAACTGCCTAATAAGTGGGCAAAGATCCAATTCAAAAAATGATTGGACAGGTAAGAAAGGATGATGAGGCATGCCTATGAGGTCATGAGTGAGTAGAAAGGTGTGTCACATCAGTCTAATCATGGGAGGGATCGGCCTAGGGACAAGTCATGAAAGGGACCAAAAATAAGTCACGAGCTAAAATGGTTTTAGGACCAAAACTCCATTTGAGGATCAAACTAAAGCTAAGACTCAAAAATTTAATCATCTAAGGGGTCTTACCAAACATAAACTTTAAAGGGATGAAACTTTAATTTTTTTTTTAAATCTAAGGCTTAAGAAAAAAGGATAAAAACAAACTAAAATACCCAAGGCAATTTAGTGTGATAACAGTTTGATTTTCAATTAATCGATAGGTTGGGCCAAACTCAACAATGTATATAACATGGTGAAGGTCCTCAATTCAACCCGGTTATTCATGCATAAAATAAAACCATATAATCACACTTTAAAATTCATTTCGCAGTCAATCACCAACCAATCTGATGCTCAGCTCAAATAAATTCACAGTTCACATTTCTAAGTATTTGCCAAGGCGTTTCAATGGCTCCAAGGCCAACATATTGTATACAAATTTACAACTGAATAAAATCAACCATCAATCGATTGGGCACACATATGATGAAATTTTAAATTAAAGCTACATTAATAAGTAACCAAACAATGTAAAAATACCGTGACCGAAGGAGAGAAGTCGAAGATGATATCCCACGCTTGTGCTCTGCCTAGCTCCCTACTTTCTAACTGTAAAGACTTCACTGGTACTTCCCAACCAACGCTAGGGGTACTCTTCTTTGCCCTTAGCCCCCCAAGCTGCAAAGGGGCCATGCACACAAAACTAGAGAAAAATTTAGCTCCCAGCTCGCCCCTCAAGGTCGAGCTACCACTCTCTTTTTCCAGCTAGGTATCCTAACTCCCACAACAAAAATCAGTCAAGAAATTCTGGCACCATAACCTTATGCATACTAGTCATCCCCTGTTTCTCTTCTCAACCATTATTTTTATAGAGTTTTTTCTTAGTAACCACTTTCCATTTGCATGTTTAATTCATTTTATTAAAAATTAATTAGGAAATACTCTCCCTCGTACACTTGTCACCCGATCCCTTAGTTGCACCGGAAATTCATTTTTTTAATTTAATTAAATGTCAATTTCCCTCACCCATCCTAAAAGCGCTTCTTGTTGTCACTTCATTCCCTCTATTACTTTTTTAATGACTGACGCCTTTCTAAAACTTATTTGTGTTTTATTTAGGAAAGTTCTTTAGTTAGACTATACTAGATTCCTTTCTATGTTTCCACATTCCTTTTTACATTCATTTCCTTTCTTGTCTATGTTCTAATTTAGCATGTCTTGCACATAATCAATAATTAAATTTTTAGACAAAATATTTCTCTTTTAAATTCTTAACTTGATTTTTCTTCATCCCACTTTTATTAATTGATTATTTAGTTTTTAGTCTTCTTACCCTATTTATACCTAGGCTTAATTTTCAACTAGGCTTAAAATTTTTAAGAGAATTTTATAATTAATAAAAATTACTCATTTAATTTTTTTTTTTTAAAGCCGACCATGTCAAAAAAAATTATTGTTTTCTAGGCACCTAGGTTCATTGACTCACCTGTATTAAAATCACGACGTGCCCTTCAAGACACACTACGTACTCCAAGGGTGTCACTCACCTTTATTCATGTTTTATTTATGTGACGTGCCCTTCAAGACACACTGCGTGCTCCAAGGGTGCCACTTGCCCTTGAATGTTTTTGGTAGTTTTCCAACTCTTGGAGTCAATAATCCATCAGTCGGCCTTGTGAGAGACTAAGGGCCTCTAAGGAATAAGGACCCTGCCTTATTGCGCTCCCCTTAGAATCTTCGTGAGCGACTGTCTTAGTCTACCCTCACGACACCGTGGATCTCTCAAACTAGGTAATCATTAACCTACAATTCAAGCCACAGTGGAGTGCTAGTAGGCTTTGGTAGGGTTGTTGCCATACCTCTCCCTTAATACCTGGTTGTTGTGCATGGCCCCTTTACTCCTTATGTGAGTCTGATTAGAAAGAAGTCGTCATCCTGCATCCATCAATGAAACACTTTCAATGATCCATAACAACATCATACTATACCCGATCATATGTCACATATGAAAAAATAGAAATACCTAAACCATATACAGTTCACTCCCTGACTCGATACAAAGTCCAAGGAGGTCCATTGATGCCATCGACATCCTCAATCAGTCAAGTGCCCTACACAATTAGGAGGAACCCGTCAATGCCACCTGTCTATATATAGATATCAAATACATAAAATCATATTCCAGACACATCATCATTAGAATCCATAAGAGAAACTAACAACCATATACAAAACTAAATCACTTGCACACAAGTGTCCTCAAAGAATAAGTCAAATCATGTGTGCGCCCAAGAGCGAGATGTTACATAATGTCTAGCCATGTAATATTCCAGATATAAAAGTATGCAGAACAGAAATAAATAGCTAGAAATGGTAGATGAACAACAATATAACCATAACAACACCACAATAATACCAAAATGATAACAAAATAACACCAGAAATAACACTTTGTTTACCGAGAGAAAAGTTCACTTGATTCTTCGAGGGGGAAACCTTCAGCATAGCAGAGCTCTATTATAATAATATCCAAGAAAAAATTTCTCATACCCTCGACTCCTATTTATACTAAATATGTCTACCAAAAGAACCATCTAGAGGAAGATCCTTCTAGAAGCAAAAGCTTTTATTAGGTCTTCTTACATTGGAATTTTTCTTTCGTGTTGCTAGGCCTTATTAATATTGACCTTTATTACATGGAAATATATTATTTTACCCACATGATCGGTTAGGTCCCTAACAAGTCATAACATCATGCCTGTACATACCCATCGACTTATATAGGGTAATGATATAAGTATATATTATTATTATTATATATTAGCTTATATCAGTTCATATGATATTAGTCTCCCATGACTACCAATCCTTCTACACCACTTCCCAACATTTCTGTGCATGCCATGCACAACATCCTTAGGGTTGTTGTGCATTCCAAAATGGCATGCATAGAAACCCTATGGCTGTTGTGTATGCCAATTTGGCATGCACGACAACCCTAAGGAAAAAACATATGACATGTTAACTCAAATGGAATTGGATATTTATAATGAATACACTAGTAATGAATCAAATAAGGTAAGATTTTGTGTTCAATATGGAGTGACTAACACATGATCTCTTATGCATAAGATGAATCCAATCACTGCTTAGTAATGAGTGCTTTCCATATATAAATTACATTACACTAGTGTCTTGTCATAGAATCATGCATGTACATACCCATCAGCTTATATAAGGTAATAATATAAGTATATATTATTATTATTATAATTAGCTTATATCATTTCATATGATATTAGTCTCCCATGACTATCAATCCTTTTACAACACTTCCCAACAATTTTGTGCATGCCAAATTGGCATGCACAACGGACATATGGCTTATGTGCATGCCAATTTGGCATGCACATAAGCCCTATGGCTTTTATGCATGCCAATTTGGCATGCACAACAACCCTAAGGAAAAACATATGACATGTTAACTCAAATGACATTATATATTCATAATGAATACACTATACTAGTAATGAATCAAATAATGTAAGCTTTTGTGTTCAATATGGAGTTGCTAACCCATGATCTCTTATGCATAACATGAATCCAATCACTTCTTAGTAATGAGTGTTTTCCATATATAAATTACATTCTACACTAATGTCGAGTCATAACATCATGCATGTACATATCCATCAACTTATATAGGGTAATAATATAAGTATATATTATTATTATTATATTATCTTATATTAGTTCATATGATATTAGTCTCCCATGACTACCAATCGTTTTACACCACTTCCCAATAGTTATGTGCATGCCAAATTGGCATGTACATTAACCATAGAGATTTTGTGCCTATGGCTGTTGTGCATGCCAATTTGGCATTCACAACAACCCTAAGGAAAAAAATATGACATGTTAACTCAAATGGCATTGGATATTCATAATGAATACACTATACTAGTAATGAATCAAATAAGGTAAGCTTTTGTGTTCAATATGGAGTTACTAACCCATGATCTCTTATGCATAGCATGAATCCAATCAATGCTTAGTAATGAGTGCTTTGCATATATATTACATTACACTAATGTCTAGTCATACATTCATGCCTATACATACCCATTAACTTATATAGGGTAATAGTATAAATATATTATTATTATTATATATTAGCTTATATAATTTCATATGATATTAGTCTCCCATGACTACCAATCCTTTTACACCACTTCCCAACAGTTCTGTGCATGCCATGCACAAGGGTTGTTGTGCATGCCAAATTGGCATGCACAACAACCCTAAGGAAACACATACTACATGTTAACTCAAATGGAATAGGATATTCATAATATAAGGTAAGCTTCTATGTTCAATATGGAGTTACTAATACATGATCTCTTATGCATAACATGAATCCAATCACTGCTTCGTAATGAGTGATTTCCATATATAAATTACATTACACTAATGTCTAGTCATAACATCATGTCTGTACATACCCATAAGCTTATATAGGGTAATAATATAAGTATATATTATTATTATTATAATTATCTTATATCAGTTCATATGATATTAGTATCCCATGACTACCAATCCTTTTAAACCACTTCCCAATAGTTTTGTGCATGTCAAACTAGCATGCACAACAACCATAGGGCTTCTGTGCATGCCAAATTGGCATGCACAATAGCCATAGGGCTTCTATGCATGCCAAATTGGCATGCACAACAACCCTATGGCTGCTGTGCATGCCAATTTGGCATGCGTAGAAGCCCCAAGGAAAATCATATGTCATGTTAATTCAAATGACATTGGATATTCATAATGAATACACTATACTAGTAACAAATCAAATAAGGTAAGATTTTGTGTTCAATATGGAGTTACTAACCCATGATCTCTAATGCATAAGATGAATCCAATCACTGCTTGGTAATGAGTTCTTTCCATATATAAATAACATTACACTAATGTCTATTCATAACATAATGGTTGTACATACCCATCAACTTATATAGGGTAATAATATAAGTATATATTATTATTATTATAATTATCTTATATAAGTTCATATGATATTAGTCTCCCATGACTGCTAATCCTTTTACACCACTTCCCAACAATTCTATACATGTTAAATTGGCATGCACAACAACCCTATGGCTATTGTGCATGCCAATTTGACATGCACAGAAGCCCCAAGGAAAAGCATATGACATGTTAACTCAAATGACATTGGATATTCATAATGAATACACTATACTAGTAATGAATCAAATAAGGTAAGATTTTGTGTTCAATATGGAGTTACTAACCCATGATATCTGATGCATAACATGAATCCAATCACTTCTTAGTAATGAGTGCTTTCCATATATAAATTACATTACACTAATGTAATGTCATAACATCATGCCTGTACATACCCATCAACTTATATAGGGTAATAATATAATCTAAGTATGATAAATCTTCATGTCAATATCTAAATATGATATCACCATTAAGTGGTGTTGGTATCAAAATTAACAAAAAATAATAAAAACGAATAATCAATTAACATTTATCTCCAAACTTCAACTCTAAACCATTGCTCAGATACACCTCTTCATACCTAGATTTAACGAAAAAAAAAAAAAAAAAAATTTCATATTTAAAAATTAAAATTTTTAAATAAAATATATCTACTAATTCCAAATAAAATGTACACATACCATTTTAGATAAATAAAACAAATTGCGATTAAAGAAAAAATTCATACCAAAACTGTTGAAGTTTCATCTTCCAAAATCCATGTGCTCCTTTTCTACCAATAATTTAAACATCACTGTAACAATAAAAATAAAAACCAATAACACATATTAGCATATACTTTATTATAAAATATTTTAAAGATATTTAACTTTATTAGATAACAATGAGAAAGAATAACATACACAAGCAGGTTTCCTGGGTTGAGATCTGCGGCTAGGGTTTCCCTGGTCGCAACCCCTTCCACTTCTTTGTGTCCACCTCCATTTTTCGGGACCCCCTGGAATGTGCTTCGCTCCCATTACTTGGTTCGAGTGCCCCAACCTCTCGACAGATTTAGTGCGCCACAAATGCTTCTTCGTGGACGCCTCCCTGCTGACGTCCCCTGGAATGTGGCTTTGTGCTTATGAATGCGTGGGTTTTTTTTCACCTAGTGCCCCAACCTCTTGATGGTCTGGGTTTTCTTTGATGTGTCGCCTGTTTGCGTGGCTTGTGGAGTGATTATGAGGTTGTTGTCTGGTTGGTTTCTTGGGATTTGGTGTCCTCTTGAACAAATCCATTCGGGGATTTCGATGGCTCCCTCTCTCGATGTGTTGGTGGCTAGGTTATGGGTCTCTAGTTTTGGGATCTAGAGCTTGATGCTGCAGTTGTTGGGTTTTTTTGCTTCTTTGGTGGTTGGAATAGAGATTTGAGGTCCATCCTTTGGGCGTGTAGTGTGGAACTGTGGTTCTACACTTTGAGGTCCTTTTTGGGCGTGCAATTCTGTCTTTCTCTTTAGATGCAGGATCTTACCAGTCCTTATTATTGTAAATATACTTAGTGGCTTAGTTGTTTTTTTGTGCTCTTTTGGGTTTCTTACTTTCTACTCTTTTACCCATGGATGGGGGGATTGCATTATGCACATGTGAATGTGATTTTGGATCCTTTTGGATGAATAAAATTACGATTTTTTCCAAGGAAAAAAAAACATACCCAAGTAGATCATCAAGATTAACATAACCATGTGAGAAAGAATAACATACCCAACCAAAGTTCCACAGATCTAAGATTCAACAGTTTCATCTTCCAAAATCCATGTGCTCCTTTTCTACCAATAATTTAAACACCACTGTAACAATAAAAAGAAAAACCAATAACACATAGTAGCATATACTTTATTAGCAAATATTTAAAGATATTTAACTTTATTAAATAACAATGAGAAAGAATAACA
>JASDQU011101329.1:0-14539 GCA_032191745.1 Picea mariana | reverse complement strand
AAGAGCAAAGGATGAACAGACAGAGGTTCAGTGGACCAAACAAATGCCTGTAGCTGAAAAGCCACAGATGGAAAGTATAATTGACAAGAGAGTCAGCAGGAAGACCAGGAGAAAAGAGTATTTTGAATACTTGGTCAAATGGAAAGGACATCCAGTTGAAGATGCTAGTTGGTAAGATGAAGCAGAAATTCAGAAGCATGGACAGACCGTGCAAGAGCTCATGAACAGGAGTTCATGAAAATTTTAAGGCGAGGGAGTGTGATGCAGGAGCATCGTAAGAAGCCAGCCAAACGAGCATGAAGGCAAAATACAGTTGGAGGAGTGCAACACACATTTTACACATTTTGAAATTTTTTTGAAATTTAAAGAGTGGATATTAATGTAATAGCTTTCTCACCTCGATATCCATTCAATGCTTCACTAAGCATTGGCCCTGTGCACGCTTTGCACATGTGTCTCCTTCAAGCTTTTATACCCAAACGAGAACATGTGTACTCCTTGCACCAAGAATTTAGAAGATAAACAATTTGAAACTTATAGAATATCAAAGGTTCATTCCTTCAAACATGAAATACACACACATGCATCTGAATCCAAAAATAGATAACATAACATTACCCAATTAACTCAGATATAAGCAAACTCAGACATTCAAAACATGCATTTCAATCCAAGTTCACAGGGTAAACAAAATACTTATCTATTACAATCAATTATCAATCAACTAATTGTGGGTGTTAGCCTCTCCACCCAACCGTAGGCTCAGAGGCATTCATTCTTAGCACTCTGGCCACCCTCGTGCCAAGCCATGATATCACTAGGGAAATTTTAGCAGTTTCTTAGAGATTCTTTCTCTATCACAGCCTCTGCCAGGTTTATTATATGCTCCCTCAACATCAAGCTCGCGACCCTTTGCATAGGTCAAGTATTTATGGATTCTCTCCAGTGATGAGAACAACATATCCTTTCCTTTCTTCCTCTTAGCATATATGGATTGCATGCACCTTTTGGGCATGGTATCTTCCTTGTCTGTTGTGTGTGTATTCTTTCACACCTTTTTCCTCCCCAGGAAGGTTCTGGACCTGTCCTGTTCCTTCAATCATAAGCAAACTCGAGCCAGTTTGGGTGATGCAAGAGCATCGTCAACAGGTACATGTGGCAGGACAACTCAAGGCCTAAGATCCAATCTGGAGTTTGGAATTCTAGCCAGTACTGCAAATATTTTGAAGCGACAGAAAACAAAAGAGGAAATATCACACGCGTGGAGACAAAATGAGCACGGATGACTTGGGAGCTTAACCCTAGTCTCAATGTAACCGCAATTAGATAACATTTAGTTTGTTTCTTTTGTATTCCCAAAAGAGGGGTTACGATAATTATGAGCAAGTAGGAATCTCAAAGTAGTAGTTGTAGCTTTGATTTTAGCTGTAACCATTTTCTTGATTTTGAATGAAGATAATAGAGAAAAATTGATCCAATGTATGGTGTGAATAGTGTTTTCAATTTCTCTATTGTTGTCTTAATATTTTCAAGAATGAATGAGTCTTTCTACGAGTGTATGTAGCTTTGAAATTCTTGAATAAGAATTTAAATCGCTTTTATTCTTGAGCCGGTGCAAGGTGTGCACATAGTCTGCAAAGAGTGCATTGACAGGGTCCGTTTCGACTTGTAAAGCTTAGAAGAAATAGTGTAAGACTTTCTTTGCAATAAGTGTAAAGTGACTACTGCAAGGAGTGCACAGTTTTCGCAAGAACTCGAATCTTGTGTAAAGATTTGTTGCAAAGAGTGCACAGACCTGGAATTTGATGAAGAGTTGAAGAGACTCCGTAAAGAAGTTGAAGGACGAGAGCGAAAGAACACCAGGAAGGAGAGAAAGGATTCTTTTCAAGAAACTTTGGATCTGAGTTTGACGAAATTCCAAGAAAAGAAAGAAGTACTTGAGAGATCGAAATATTTGGAGAGATCAATCTCAGGAGGAGTAGCACTTTCCAAGAAGTGCGAACGAGATCCAAGAAATGGACTCGCAGGAAGGATAAAGGTCAAATCCTTTAAATCCTTTCAAAAATATTCTAAGTCCAAAGAAGAATTTAGCTCAGAGGGAAGATCTAGACCATTCAATCAACGTCCACACAATGAGGAGCAAGTACAAAGGAGGAAAAATATCAACCATTCGATCTGAGTGCAACCGAATCATAGCTATTTGATCAAGGTAAAGTTCACTAACATTAAATATTTGAACATACACAGGAGGAACAAGGTCACAAATTTTTGAAAACATCAGAATCGTCCATCATGACAAGACATGTGGCGAGAGATCAACATTTTGATGAATCGCAGAGTGGAAATGCCAAAGAGTAGAGTTGTGAGGATTCATGAAGTGAAGAAATCACGAAAATATCACAGTCGTTGATCATTCCGAAATCATCGATACCGTCTATTGTCAAAGAGGACACATTGTGAGAGATTAACATTTCGCTGACTCATGACTCAAAGGAGTCAAAGGTTGAGTCATGAGAACTCATGAAACGTGAAATTGTGACATGATTTGAGCCGTTGACTAAAAGGAAGATCTCGACCGTTGATCTAGTGCCATTGCAATTTCGACTATTGGGAGAACAGAGGCAAGGAAACTCCAAAGTTGCGAATCATGAAATCGTGAAAAGATAACAGTCATTGATCCAATGCCATCGTAATTTCGGTTTTCAGAAGAATGGAGGCAAGGAAACTCCAAAGTCACGAATCACAAAAGCGCAAAAAGATCATAGTTGTTGATTGAAGGAGGGATTCAAATTGTAGATTTGGTTTTGTTGAGACTTAGCAACTCGGGAAATCAGAGGTAAGATTTTTTGGGACTCGTGAAACAAGGAACTGCAAATAGTTGATTTGAGTCGTCGATTTGAGAATATATCTGGACCATTGAGCATTCAGAGAGATGATTCATGAAGTGTGAACTCACAATATGCGAAATCGCGAAGTGCTCGAATATTGGCCCACAGTCATAGCGAAGGGTCACATCAACGAAGGGGAATAGATGGGATAGCATGTGCTAGGCTCCTATCGGGATTTTGAAAGTTAGGATATTTAGAGTGACTAGCATGCAAATGCCCGATACACAAAGTCACGACGTGCCTTTCAATTAGGCGATTGGTCACAGTCTTGGTCACATAAAGGTAGGGGCTTAACTAGGAGGACTAGTGCCTAAATACGTTGAATCTTAAAAGCATTAAGGAGAAAGATGTGAGTTCCATATAACCTACACTTTAAGGTAAAGAGGGCATGTTAAGTGGATTTGAGGTTCTTGAGGGTCAAAGAGTCAATCAGACTCAATTTCTTGATCGATCCTAGACCAGGAGGTCGTACAGTCCTTAGGAGAGAAGGGGGGTCTGCATCAAGTGGTATCATAGATGATTTTCGTCTGTAGATTTCAAGAGAAGAATAAAAGTAACTTGAAGTTGTACTCTGTGTGTAAGAGACAGTCAACACAATGCCACTGAGGAGACGAGGGGAGCCACCTTTAGCCAATCATGGTGTAGAAAGAGAGATGCGAGAACTTCGTGCAAGGCTAGAAGCGATGGAAGCAACGCATAGAAGAGAAACTGATGTTGGAGATGTCAACGATGTAGAGAGAGAAGATATAGAAGTCAAAGAATCTGCAGGGGAACACACTGCTGAAGAACGTTTTCTAAGAGTAGTTGTTAGATTGGGAGCTAGAGCCAAGATAGAGGTACCAATGTATGAAGGCAATTTGGATGCTGAAGAAATGTTGGATTGGATAAGGTCCATGGACAAATATTTTCATTATGAATATGTCGATGGGGAGAAAAGGGTGAGACAAACTGTCACTAGGCTTAAAGGACACACAACACTGTGGTGGGATGAACTACAGGCTGAGAGGTGAAGTAGAGGAAAATAAAAGATAAAGAATTGGGACAAAATGGTAGCCAAGATGAAGGCTAAATTCATGCCCAAATATTATCAGATCAATCTGTTCAGGAAGCTGTAGAACCTAAGACAGAAGGGTATGGCAGTCAAAGAATACAAAAATGATTTCTACAAGATGAAGATCATAGCTAGAAAAAGAGAGGGGGATGAAGAAAAAGTTTCCAAGTATATGAATGGCCTGAGGTATGAAATCCAAGATGAGCTCACCATGATGTCGGTAAGGACAGTAGAGGATGCTTATCAGTTTGTGATGAAGGCATAAGAGAAGTTGGCCACAAAACAAAGCCAACAAGGTCGAGGTAAAATCTCAGCTCCGAACAAAGGCAAGGGAGTTTCCCATGACAAGGTGCATAATTCCAAAGATGAGGTTGAAACTCCACACAGTCACTCAGAAAGAGGAGGAAGTTCCCGAGGAAGACAAGGTGGTGGAAGAAACTCTTCTAGAGGAAGAAGCAAAGGAGGAATAAGATGTTATGCCTGTGGAAAGACAGGGCACATGTCTTGGGAATTCCCCAAGAAAAATAAGGAAGGAGGAGAAGCTCACATTTCAGAAGCACAACGAGGGAATGTTGAAGTAGAAGGAGTAGAGGATGGAATGTCCCTAGTGATGAGAAAGGTTCTCTTAAAACCAGAGGCAAAAGTTAAAAATCCAGTACAGAGGAATAGTTTATTCAGGACAACTTGCAAGACTAAATACAGAGTATGCAAGGTGATAATTGACAGTGAGAGCACTGATAAATTAGTATCCACGGAGATGGTGGAGAAATTGGAGCTAGATACAATTACACACCCATAGCTATATAAAGTCTCATGGTTGCAGAAAGAACACCAGGTAATGGTTACTAAACAATGTTTGGTTGAATTTAAGATAGGAGGATATAGAGATGAAATTGTGTGTGATGTAATTCCCATGGATGTATGCCATATTTTGTTGGGAAGACCATGGTAGTTTCACAGGAATGTCACTCATGATGGGAGGAAGAATACATACACCTTGGAGAAGAATGGTAGGACACACATGTTGTTGCCAATAGAGGAGAAGAAAGTTAAGGGGGGATCCAACACAAGCATACTTCTCATGAGTGGGACGAAAATCCTGAAAGAAGTTAAGAAATAATAGGAGATGCAGTTTGTTGTGGTGAGGAAATCTAGAGTCATCCTTACTAGTACTTCGATGGATGATTTGCCTGAAGAAGTTCAGGAATTGTTGGAATTTTTTTGCGACATAGTGGTGGATGAGCTGCCTAACTCATTACCACCCATCATAAGTATTATCCATCATATTGATTTGATACTAGGATAAAGTCTTCCAAACAAAGCGACATACATACTGACACCTTGAGAGAATGAGGAGGTAAAGAACTAGGTCCAAGATTCATTGTTAGACAAGGGTTTGGTCAGTGAGAGCTTGAGCCCATGTGCAATACCAAATGTGTTGAGTCCAAAGAAATATGGAGGATGGATAATGTGTACATACTCGAGAGCCATCAACAAGATCACTATCAGGTATAGATTCCCTTTGCCAAGAATAGATGATTTGATGCACTGTTTAAGTGGGGAAAATTACTTTTCCAAGATCGATTTGAAAAGTTGATATCACTAGATCAGAATGAGAGAAGGTGATGAGTGGAAGAAAATATTTAATACAAATGAAGTTTTGTATGAGTGGCTTGTTATGCCATTTGGCTTAACCAATGCCCTGATTACTTTTATGAGGTTGATGAATGAAATACTAAAATATTTTATTGTCAAGTTCGTGGTGGTGTATCTAGATGATATACTAATATTTAGCAAGACTAAAGAGGAGCATTTAAGGCACCTAACACTGGTGATGAGAAGACTACAGTAGGAGAAGTTGTTGATAAACCTAAATAAGTCCTCTTTTATGAAGACATAACTCATTTACTTGGGTTTTGTGATCTATTCAAATGAAGTGAAGATGGATCTAGAGAAGGTGAAAGCAATCAAAGAATGACCATCACCAAGGAGAATGTTTGAGGTAAGAAGCTTCCATGGATTAATGAGTTTCTATAGGAAGTTCATCAGAGATTTCAGTGGAATTTGTGCACCAATGATGGATACCATGAAGAATAGGCACAAGTCTTTTAAATGGACAAAGGAGGCCGAGAAGAGCTTCAATACACTGAAGGAGAAAGTAACGGAGTGACCAGTTCTGGTCTTGCCAAATTTTGAGAAGATTCTTTAGGTAAGGTGTGATGCAAGTGGCGTTGCGATTGGAAGATTTTTGAGCCACAAAAATGGATCTATTACTTACTTCAATGAGAAGTTGAATGAGACGAAGAGAAAATACTCCACATATGATAAGGAGTTTTATGCCATAATTCAAGCTTTGAAGAAATGGAGACATTACCTTGTGCCACAAGAATTTGTCTTGTATAGAGATAACCGAGCTTTACAATTCATAACCAGACAAGAAAAATTGAATCAGAGGCATGCAAAGTGGATTTAGTATATGCGTAATTTTACTTTTTTCATAAAACATATTGCTGGGAATGATAACAAAGTTGTTGATGCATTGAGCAGGAGATGTTTGACTTTGCAGGAATTTTAGGTAAAGACCTTAGGGTTTGAACACGTTGAGGAAATGTACAGTGATGATCCAGACTTCAAGGAAGCATACGAAGCATGCACGAATATTGTGCTAAGAGATAGAAGCTAGTGGACAGAGTATATGATTCAAGAGGGATTGTTGTTCAAGGGAAATCAATTGTGCATACCAAAATGCTCAATGAGGGATAACCTTTTGAAGGAAAAACATAATGGAGGATTGGTTGGACATTTCGGACATGATAAGACATTTGCACAGTTGAGCAGTTCATACTATTTTCTAAGTATGAGAACAAATGTAATAAAATTTGTGAACAAATGCAGAATCTTCCAACATGCAAAAGGTAAAAGACAAAACACTGGATTGTATCAACCATTGCCCATACCAGAGAGGCCTTAAGATGCAATAAGCATGGATTTTGTGTTGGGACTGCCAAGAACACAAAGATGATGTGATTCCATATTTTTTGTGGTGGATATATTTTCAAAGATGGCACACTTTATCCCATGTCAGAAGACCAGTGATGCAACACATGTTGCAAACCTGTTTGTCAAGGAAGTTGTGGGACTTCAGGACCTACCCAGAAGCATTGTCTCAGATAGAGACACAAAATTTGTTGGTCATTTTTGGAGAACATTGTGGAAGAAGTTGGGGATAGATTTGTCCTTCAACTCAGCTTATCACCCTCAGACAGATGGGAAGACTGAGGTAGTAAATAAAAGTTTGGGAAACTTATTGATGAGTCTAGTCACTAAGCACCGTAATCAATGGGATCAGATTCTTCCACAAGAAGAATTTGCATAAAATGACTCACCAAACAAGAGCACTGGGAAGAGCCCATTCCAAATATTGTATGGAATGCAACCCAGGAGAGTATCTGAGTTGAGAGACTTGGGACAGAGTGAGATCAGAAGCCCTGGAGCAGAAGATTTTGCTACAAAAGTGTAGAAGCTCCATATCCAGATTAGGGGGTAGTTGCATAATTATAGCCAAGGTTTCAAATGCAGAGCTGATCAACATCGCCGAGAACTAAAATTTGAAATAGGATATCAGGTTCTAACACATCTCAGGAAGGAAAGGCTCCATAGGGAGACATATAACAAGCTAAAGATGAAGAAGATAGGACCATGTAGGATCTTGAGGAATTTTGATTCCATTGCCTATGAGATTTAGCTTCCAGATGATGTGGACATATCACCCATATTCAACGTCTCAGATCTGTATCATTACATGAAGGATGACATAGAGGGATCAACAGATCAAGGGAATATTCAGTGGGAGAAAAAAATACCTATAGCAGAAAAAACACAGACGAAAAAGATCGTTGATTAAAGGATTAGTAAGAAGACCAAGAGGAAGACCTATTTTTAATATATGGTCAAGTGGAAGGGACACCCAATAGAAGATTCCAATTTGGAATGTGAAGTTGATATCCAGAATCATGGAAAGTCGATACAGGATCTCATGGACAAGAGTCCATGAATTTTTGTCGAAGGGGAGTATGATGCAGGAGCATCATCAACAAGTACACATGGCACAAAAACTAAGCGCCTGAGAGCCAATCCAGAGTCTCAAACGCTCTCTAGTAATGAAAATCTTTTGAAGCAATAGAAAACAAAAGAGGAAAGATCACACACGTGGAGACAAAATGAGCACGCGTGATTTGGGAGCTTAAGCCTAGTCTCAATGCAACCACAATTAGATAGCATTTAGTTTGTTTATTTTGTATAAAGATAGATTTTGTATGCTCAAAAGAGGGGTTATGAGAATGATGAGAAAGTAGGAATCTCAGAGTAGTAGTTGTTTCTTTGATTTTAGCTGTAACCATTTTCTTGTTTTTGAATGAAGATAATAGAGAAAAATTGATCCAATGTATGGTGTGAATAGTGTTTGCAGTTTCTCTGTTGTTGTCTTCATATTTTCAATAATGAATGAATCTTGCTACGAGTGTATCTGGATTTGAAATGATTGCATAAGAATTTAAATCACTTTTCTTCATGAGCCAGTGCAAGGTGTGCACACAGTCTGCAAAGAGTGCATTGACAAGGTCTGTTTCGACTCGTAAAGATCAGAAGAAATAGCGTAAGACTTTCTTTGCAAGAAGTGTAAAGTGAATTCCGCAAGGAGTGCACAGTTGTCACAAGAACTCGAATCTTGTGTAAAGATCTATTGCAAAGAGCACATAGACCTAGAATTCGATGAAGAGTTGAAGCGACTCTGTAAAGAAGTCGAAGGACGAGAGCGAAAGAATGCCATGAAGGCGAGAAAGGATTCTTTTCAAGAAAATTTGGATCTGAGTTTGACGAAATTCCCATAAAAACAAGAAGTACTTGAGAGATATAAATCTTTGGAGAGATCAATCTCAGGAGGAGTATCACTTTCCAAGAAGCGCGAACGAGATCCAAGAAATGGACTCGCAGGAAGGATAAAGGTCAAAGCCTTTAAATCCTTTCTAAAATATTCTAAGTATGAAGAAGGCTTTAGATCAGAGGGAAGATCTAGACCATCCGATCAATGTCCAGACAATGAGGAGCAAGTACAGAGGAGGAAATATCTCAACTTTTCAATTTGAGCACAACCAGATCGTAGTCGTCTGATCAAGGTAAAGTGCACTAACATTAAAGATTTGAACATACACAAGAGGAAAAGGGTCACAAATTTCTGAAAAACATCGGAACTGTCCATCACGACAAGACATGTGGCGAGAGATCAACATTTTGCTGACTCGCAAAGTGGAAAGGTCAAAGAGAAGAGTTGTGAGTATTTGAGAAATGAGAACTCATGAAAAGATCACAAACGTTGATCGTTCTGAAATCATCGAGACCATCCCTTGTCAAGGAGGACACATGACGAGATATCAACATTTCGTTTACTCGTGACTCGAAGGAGTCAAAGGGTGAGTCGTGATAACTTGCGAAACGTGAAATAGAGACATGATTTGAGCTGTTGAACAAAAGGGAGATCTAGACCATTGATCCAGCACCATCACAGTTTCGGCTATTGGGAGAACGAAGGCAAGGAAACTCCAAAGTCATGAATCGTGAAATTGCGAAAAGATCACAGTCGTTGATCGAAGGAGGGATTCGAACCATAGATCTGGTTTTTTTGGGATTTCACAACTTAGGAAATCAAAGGTAAGAGTTATGGGACTCATGAAACTCAGAACCACGAAGAGTTGATCTGAACTGTCGGTTCGAGAAGGGATCTGGACCATTGAGTGTCTAGGGAGACGATTCGTGAAGTGTGAACTCATGAGATGAGAAATCATGAAGTTCTTGAAGATTGGCCCACGGTCATAGAGAAGGGTCACATCGGCGAAGGGGAATAGAGGGGATAACATGTGGTAGGATCCTGTCAAGATTTTGGAAGTCGGGAGAGTCGGAGTGACTTGCATGCAAAGACATGATACACGAATTCATGATGTGCCTTTCAATTAGGAGACTAGTCACAACCTTGGTCACATAAAGGGAGGGGTTTAACCAGGAGGACTAGCGCCTAAATACACTGAATCTTAAAATCATTAAGGAGAAAGATGTGGGTTCCATATAACCTGCGCTTTAAGAGAAAGAGGGTTTGTTAAGTGGATTTGAGGTTCTTGAGGGCCAAAGAGTCAATCAAAATCAGTTTCTTGATTGATCCTAGACTGGGAGGTTGCCCAGTCCTTAGGAGAGAAGGGGGGGTCTTCATCACTGGGTGGCCTACAGGAAAACTACACCCTATGGTACTTTGGGTTGGAAATATTTTGTCTCCTCATCCAGACCCTCCATGCTTCCATTCATGGGGGTAGTTGATTTTTCAACCACCGGTCCCTCTTTCATTGACTGATTCTTCCTTGGAGTCCGGATGAGGCTTATTATTTCAACAAACAAAGTTTGGGTCATTTTTACATAATGAACCCTTTCTATGGTTTCCTCACCCTTTCCTCTAATGATATCATGGCCATTACTTTGAGGCTTCACTCCCACAGTCAGTTATTAGCAATCTAAATAATAATACATTTAAATTTTTCCCATTCCATAGCATGGTGATCATAATTAATGATTAATTACAAGCTGGGGGAAACATGGGTGTTACAATCCCCTCCCCCTTAAAAGGAGCACTGTCCTTAGTGTTCTTTCTCAGTAACACATGTCATGCCTTTGTCATTCAACTACTTTAGAAATATTGATCCTCTTTCTTGGTTGGGTCCTTTCCAGACCCTTAGCCTTCGTCACCTTCCTTCAATAATATTGGACAACAAGCATATTAATCACAATTTCATGCAAAAACATTTTAATGTTGTGCAAAATTCAAGAGGAAAAATTTCATAATCTAGTAGAATACTTATCTGTGTAGTTCGTGGATTTGCATCCATATGGTTGTTTTTTTATCTTGGCTCACTATTTTTCCTCAACATACCATTGTGTGCATGATCCTAATCAATAGTTTATAATAATTACCAAAGTCTCCTCTTCCTTGCTATCACTCACCCTCTAGGCATAGGCTTGGGAATCCCCTTCTCTGCTATATAGTTCCTCAAGCAATCCATATTTCCTTACCAAGGACTTCCCACACAAGAAGAATTATAGAGACGTCATTGAGCCTTACAGTCGAGGCGCCCCTTAGACTTGCTTTGTCGAGGCGTCGCTCCGGCTTGTGTTTCCAAAACACAACATATTGTAGGTGATCATGGCTTACCACATGGTTCTCCTGTCCCAATAAGCATCCTTTTTCATGCTTTCCAGCTTTCCAACCTTCACTTGTCCTCTCGAGACAGATATTTTTCATCTCACCTGTATCACATGTATACAGAAATTATCAGATATTATCCTTAATTTCAAATTCAAAATTTCCTTGCAAATCTGTACCCACAGATTTCCGAATTCCATATTTATTTTCAAATTTGTTCTGCACAGAAACAAGATTCACAAATATGGGCCTTTTCTTCACATAGCATTCTGGCTCAGCAGGAAACCAGTCTTCATTATGGGCTTACAATGCTGCCATATCCAAGACCCTTTTTCTTCCTGCAATTTCAACATTCCTCAACCAAACAAATTCTTAGTTTTCATACACATTTTATTTTCAAATGATGCATACTAATAGTCCAAGTCATTCTCACCTATTCAAGGGTACAAAGAAAAATGAAATGTCATTATTTACGTATGCATCCTTTAAACATACCATTTTTTTCTAAATGCAATTCAAATATCTAATGGATTTAATTTGTGTGCCAATCTCCATGGCCACATCCATACCCAATGTACCCTTACATTGGTTTTAAGTTTTCCCCATTCATGGAAAGCATCTTGTCAGGGTGTGTTGGAGCTGAACCAACCTCTTCACCATAAGGTTTAGTCATTCCCGTTCATTATTGCAACATGAATGTGATTCCTTCTACAGGATGATCACGATCCCAAATCATTACATATGAAACTAAAAGTTTCCCTAGAATGAAACCAAACATTCTTCCTTCAGTAGTAACCAAGGTTCTCACACTCATGGCCACCCAAATTTTCCTGAATCATACCCTACTTGGGTATCAATGGCATACAACAACCACTCAAAATTTATTTTCATATCTTTAAGATAGTGAAATCTTTTCAGAAGGGTTTCCTACCAAATTCCTTCATACCTTATACCACATAGGTATGAATATTGCTTTCTACCTTCTCTAGATATTATCACCCTCTCTGATATTACCCCATCAATGGTTTTTTATGGGGACTTTTAAAGTCCCTTAAAAAATATTTTAACAACATCATTCTCGTAGTTTTCCTCTCCTTGAGTTTGACCATCATTGGAAAATGTCTTTATCAACAACTCCAATTTCTTTCTACACATGACAAACACCACAAATATATTAGTTGTCATGTATATAAAAATGCTTGTATCATAGCCTTCAAATAAATAATTTTTTTTTTAGATATGCCCTAGCATATATTTATGCTCTTCATTGCATTATCTTTATTGTTTTCATGAGTGAAACACAAACAATTCTCAATTGTTTCTACCGTCATACAATCATCACCACTATGATTTCAAAACATTTAATTTTGTTAGTAAATCAATCTCTCGCACTAGAGAAATACAATAACCAACAAGGAAGGGGTCAAGGAACTCTTCCCTTGTCCAACTCCTTCTATACAGTCCTGGACTTTCAGTCCAACTGAGTTATTTTCCAAGGCCTCACTGCCTTTACTTATCATGACTTAACCAAGCCCCTTCATTTAAATATTCTTATTTATGCATTCTCCCTTTTTCCAGCTGTACTTTATCCTAAAGCTACTCTTTTAAGACCTACACTCTGTAAGGAATTCAAAGTTTTTTTTTATAGTGAGAAAAGTATTCCCCCTTTTCCCTTCTTTGAATTTGCAATTTAATCCTTGTTGGGATCTTCCTGCTCTTTTCCTTGAGAAACCTTGGTTAGGATCACCTTATCCTTTTGGATACATCAACATGCTTTAATAGAATTATTTTTTTTCATAATGAATCATGAAATTGTGCATTCTGCACATTACCATTCAGTTATCATAATGGTCAACATTCACTTGTTAGTCTTCCATTCATGCATGATGTTTTAAAATGTAATCCNTTGTTCTCCTGATAGATTCTTCATGCAATTCCTCCACAGGGAACTCCTTCAGCATGCAACTTTCTTATTGCATATCCTTCACTATTCGTGATAGCCTCAAACTTGAGTTATCTTTAGTTGTTTACCAAATATTCCATAAGAAATATTAAAATGCATCTTTGTTATGCCTGCAGATTATTTATCCACACATATTCCTTTCTTTGTTAACTTACATCTATGATTCACTTAACCGCATGCATAATAATAAGCCTATGTGTATCTACCACAGGTATATTTTGTAGCTCACATACATCTTTTCATTAAAATAATTTAACTCATGATTGTTCATAATTGTTCTCAGGTGGTCCTCAAAGGCATAATAATGTTTCCTTTTATCATGACAACAGAGCATCCTTGCTCATTTACTCTTTCATCATATATGTGCATCACTTTCAAATTTAATATCATTCATTCATATCTATTTGTCCTTAATATCAATCTTCATATCAAGCAACCTCACAATGCATCAGATTCATGCACTCAAGCATATACAAACATAGCAAAACATTCATAATGCAAGCTCATTGATTTCACCCTTTCCATGTCCTTCATGAACATATCAAACTTCTAGATCCTTCTCCCAAGGATGTTACTTCCATTCTCAGGACAAGTCCCATAGAGATACTCAACATTGAGCTTCCCTCTTGTTTGAGAACTTGAATTCATTCACATGATATCCATATGGAAGTTTAGCAGACATAGTCATAACTATGTTTCCCTCCCTATACGATAACAACTATCAAGAAAACACTCTTGCCTCAATTTCCATAAAAAAAATTCCCAAATCATAAATACAATCTGGGTAATTATAACCATTCCCAAGGTGACAAAACAACCAATCTAACTTCCAACTGGTCTTGATAAACAAACCTTTCGATCAACGAGACCCTTTTCTAGATTCCCCTCACTACGATTTAAGTATACCAAACCATATCTATATGGCTACCATTCACCACTGGATGTCAATATGATCCATTGGGAATCTAGAAATTCCCCAATACTTCCTTTACCACATTCATGGTCAACATTTAATTAACTATTTTACCTAATTTATAATAAAATTTAATGTCTAATAACATTTGGACTATTTCCTTAAATCCCAAATACAATTCTGAAGTATGTCACTTACTAAGTAATTTAATACAAAACTCCAAAGTATCTTTAGATCATAATTAGTCTTGGGCAGAGGGTCCATCCCTTTCTTTTTAAATTTCTGTAGAGGTTCTAATTGTTTATGTCTTCTCTCATTAAAACAAAAGATGGGTTGCAAGTGTAGATCAACCTTAACCATTACACCTAGAATTTTTTCTTCTGTTCAGCAACAACCAAGGACATAGGTCACTCTCCTCTTCCCACATGAATTTTGGAATATTTGTTTTCTATCCACCAAGCAAGTGAGGTTGCTGTGATTTCTC
>JASDQU011101327.1:0-16602 GCA_032191745.1 Picea mariana | reverse complement strand
TACTGGGAGTTTGAAGGGATTTTCAGGTCACCTACAAAATGCTTCTTCGTTGAAGTATATAGTTTCTTCCAACAACACGGATTTGGCAAGTGTATCAAATTTTGTAGAGCACACAAGAATTTGTCTTCCGTCAGAGGAGTCGCACTTACCGTGGCTTGCAAAATGGTCTGTAATATTCAGAAATGACGTGAAATATTACTCCATTTGCGAATATACTCAGAAGGAAATTATAAATTTGGATCGTCACGAGTATGAGAAACTGTATGTGTGGTTAAAACGACATCCTAAAATTACAGAAGTTTCTATTTCAAAGTTTGTTGAGCTACCTATGGGTGTGGTAACAGACTTGACAGAAAGCCATATTCTTTGTCAAATTTTGTTCACTGTCCTCTGGATGTAGTTACAGACTCCACATAAAATCAACTTTCCATCACTACTGCACATTTTTTTTTCACTATTCCTATGCATATGATTGCATCTGGGCCGATGAGCTTGCCCCTCTTTGCACGAATATTCCCCTCCTACTTGAAGGTGGTTATATAACCAGGGAATGACACTCTCAAAACTTTCTAATCCCTGCATCGACATGTAACTGGAAAAATTTAATGGGAAGGAATTATGGACTATGGACTTTGCAACACTTTCTGAGGATTACTTTATACTACCACCTTCTGCAAGAAGTTTCGTGTGTTCAGGTAACGATTTGGTTTCTGAAAATCACCTTTTACTACCACCTTCAAGTAATCATTTTATTTCATTCTTTAGAAGAGACCTTAATGTAGTGGTGTATTCCAGAGTTGTTTCCACCTAATGTCAATCTTCCTGATGTTTCCCTTGCTTTGGATAAGGAAAATGCATTTATTTTGTTCCAGTTGATGCGATATTTGAAAAAAAAATGTTTGAATAATACAATTTCTTATTTTTTAAAATATAGAACAATGTATTTTTTGAACACACGGTTGTTCAAAAACTTTTAGGCGTTGTTTGGGATTCATGTCCTTCAAGGATGTTAATTAATCACACAATTAACATTGCTTGTGCCAATGCAATTGATTCATCGTTCACTATGGCAATTGCATTAACAATGCAATGTTAGATAATAGATGTCTGACATGTACCTAATGTCAAGGTCATTACCGCACAGGACACCCAACGTCCAAAGATTTATGGACTCAAAGAAACATTGTAGTTGTCGTGAGAAAGCAACACTAAAGTCGATGTTCTTTACAGGTCTGACAATCCTGCAGTTTAGGTGCTTTGACAATGACAGCCATGCTTGTTCATCACATTGTCGCACTGCAGTCAATAGCACTGTTCCCATTGCCACCGCCAATGTCAATGTCTGAAGCCGAAGCTATCTAGAACCTGGGGTCACCGCCAATGTGGATGCCCAAGGTGAAACTACCTGTAACCTGGGATCACGACTTCTTACACTTGACATTAGTATCAGTAGTGATCGAAAGTTGATTGTATATTGAGTATGTTACTACATCCAGAGGTCGTTCAACACTCTTTGACATAGAAACTGACTGTCTCTCAATTTTGTTACAACTTTTGCATAAAATGTTCTGTAATTTTAGAATGTTGATTAAAACGCGCATACAGTTTCTCACGTTCGTGGGAATCCAAATTTATAATTTCCTTATGAGTGTATTCAGGCATAGAGTAATATTTGGCGTCACTTCCGAACATTCTAGACCATTTTGTGGGCCGCCATGTCTGCCACCCCTACGACGAAAGATATATTCTAATGTGATTTGCAGCATTTGATACACTTGCCAGATTTGTGTTGTTGGAAGAAGCTATGTACTTCAACAGAGGAACATTTTGCAGTTGGCTTGGATGTCCCTTTCAATTTACAGTAAAAAAACAAAGAATTTCAACATACAAATCTTTAGGCAGGCTTTTCAACCAAAGAGATGATCAAATACAGCGAGAATAGCAGTCACAACATAATTGATTTTTTTTCTCTCAACTTTTGTTGCCTAACAGGATTTGTTTCCCCCAAAGTTGACGTCACATAAAACCACTACCTCATCTTTGAATTGGACCTGAATCGCATTTCTAAGTTGTCTCGGATGTCAATGATCAGGAACATTACAAGGAAGGCACCTTAACCCCCAAGTTTTCGACAGCAAAGGGAAATTAACACTTAACAAAGTATGGAATGTTGAATAACCAGCCAATGCAGGCAGGCCATATCTAGAAGAGACAAGATATTCAAAAAGCTGGGATAGATCTAGTTGGCAGCACCAATGAAGTCCAAGACCTAAAATTGATATTCAACTCGTTGTTTTTTACGAATCAAGCATTTGATCGTCAAGTTGAAATCTATAAAAGACTCTCCACAAGCTTCATTATTGTACATATTTGTTTTGTTTTTTGTCGACGCTAGGCCAAATGGCAGTCATTATGGCAAATAATCTCAGTTGTATTTTGTAACCCAACTTATTTGAATATAGAATATTTGCGGTTTTTTTTATGGTGTTTTCCAATCTCTGGTATTGATTTTTATTTTATTTTGTACCTTTTTTGTGTGTGTTGTTAAACATGGACGACAAGCTTTTCTTTCTACTGGCCAGCACTTCAATTTAAATAAAGGCTACTATGTTCATTCCTTATATTTTACATGGAAGAATAATTTGTCATAGGCCATACTTATGTGGCGCCTACCCTATACTTAAAGAAATAAATGGGAGGACCCGTCCGGCTTTCATTTTTTGGGGTCCCATAAATAGAATGAATTAATGACTATTACAACAAGGCAACTCAAGTGTTGACGTCATGTTCTTGTTCAATATTTTTCATATATTGCAGCTTCTTATATTTCATAATATCTATGCATATACAAAAAATGTTGCATCATATATATACATTTTTTTTTATTTTTTTTTTATTATTGGTTTCAACGAAATTTGCGAACCGAACAGCATCCTGCAAATTGGAAGATGATTTACAATTGAACCAGAAATAATCTATTAATATATATTAATATGAATACTATTGAAATAAATATAAAAACTTTCTCTTAGCCAATTCTCTAACCACCGGGTCCCGGGTTTGCGGTATCCAACACTTATGTCCCATGTTCCGTCATATACATCTTGCAGCCAAAGAATTTCCGTGATCTGCAATTTATTCTTTTACTAGTGAGAACTCACCAGGGGTTCGCAAAGATTGGCATTAATAAATGAACAGTAGATTTTCTTCTGTGAGATACTTAGCCATTTTCCCCTTTTCTTCTTCCCGTCTATTATCGCTTTCTGGTTATATACTTAGTCGTATTTCTATGATCGTGGGTTCTAGGGTTGGCGGGCTGATATATCTTTATCTCCATCTATATCCTCACATGATGAATCTGACCGACCGTTGTTCCTTTCCATACTTAGCCAATTTTATGGCCGCAGTTATCGGGTTGGCACTTTCGAACTCTGCTGCTTCTTGTTCTGTGATATACATCTTGCACTCAAAACTTTTGTGATCTACAATTCCACTGCAGACTCCTCGAACTCACAAGCTTAGCTCTACCAGGGTTCACAAATGTCTCAAAGTATATTTCGTTGCCTTCCATCCCCACTAACTTCGCGTCCTTCCTAATATACATTAATTATGGTCTTCTTAGTGACAACTGAGCACACTGGTACAAAACAATTGGCACCTAGACCTCCGCCATATACAAATTGAATACCGGACTCCGACATCATCCCCTCTTCCATGTTACACATTATGCATTCAAATGTTTCGAGCGATACAATTTGACTGTTGGGGCCTCACGTCTTCTGGGGAGACCTTGTCACCCTATTTTGGACCCTCGCATTGGCGGGTTCATGAAATCTCCAATTCTTAGTCACTGTTTCCTGTTCCACCCATCCTCGTACTTCTTTCCAAATATGCAACACCAAAGGTTTAATACTAAAACCCCATCATGCAACAACCGTAAAGATCGTCATTAATAAGCAAAAGTCTCGAGGACTAACCATCCCTACAGAACTTGTCCATAAACATGCAAAGAAGATCTTTCCAGGTAATGGAAAAGCTATTACAAATTTCAATATATTAGCGAAAACAAGTCTGGGCCAGCACTTCCCTATTGCATACTTGGACACTTTTTCGATTGCGGGTTCTCGGATTGACGTCCTCAAAATTGTGTTTCGAATCTTCCGCAACTTGCAAATAATGCCGGGAGTTCCGCGATATACAATTTGTCCGCTGGAATGCCCCGTCACGAGCCCAACCATCTGTCGTTTTTTTTCTTTCTATTGCTTATGGATTTCAATGAAATTTGCGAACTGAATAGGATCCTGCAAATTGGAAGATGATTTACATTTGGACCAGAAATAATCTATTAATATATATTAATATGAATACTATTGGAATAAATATAAAAACTTTCTCTTTAAATTTTCCTTGTTTTATCGCCCTCTATTATCCCTTTATGGTTCTATATTTAGTCGCATCTCTATGATCACGGCCTCCTGGATTCGCAGATTGGCAGATGCTTGTATTTATCTATATCTTCACACCATGAGCCCAACCGACCATGTTCCCTTTCAATACTTAGCCAATTATTCGACCACCGGGTCCCGGGTTTGTGGTATCCAACACTTATGTCCCTTGTTCCATCATATACATCTTGCACCCAAAGAACTTCTGTGATCTGCAATTTATGCCTTTACTAATGAGAACTCACCCGGGGTTCAAAAATATTGGCATTAATAAATGAACAGTAGATGTTCTTATGTGAGATACTTAGCCCTTTTTCCCTTTTCTTCTTCATGTCTATTATTGCTTTCTGGTTATATACTTAGTCGCCTTTCTATGATCGCGGGTTCCAGCGTTGGCAGGGTGACATATCTTCATCTCCATCTATATCCTCACATGACGAATCCGACCGACCATTGTTACTTTCCATACATAGCCAATTTTATGGTCGCGGTTGTCGGGTTGGCGCTTTCAAACTTTGTTGCTTCTTGTTCCGTGATATACATCTTGCACTCAAAACTTTTGTGATCTACAATTCCATCGCGGACTCCTCGAACTCGCAAGATTCACTCTACCAGGGTTCACAAATGTTTCAAAGTATCTGTCACTGCCTTCCATCCCCATTAACTTCGCGTCCTTCTTAATATACATTAATTATGGTCTTACTAGTGACAACTCAACACACTGGTACGAAACAATTGGCACCCACACCTCCGCCATATACAAATTGACTACCGGACCTCCTCCATATACAAATTGACTACTGGACACTGACATCGTCCCTCTTCCGTGTTACAGATTATGCATTCAAATGTTCTGAGCAATACAATTTGACCGTGGGGGCCTCATGTCTTCTGGGGAGACCTTGTCACCCTATTTTGGATACTTGTGTTGGCGGGTTCACGAAATCTCCAATTCCTAGTCATTGTTTCATGTTCCGTCCATCCTTGTACTTCTTTCCAAATATGCAACACCAAAGATTTAATACTAAATGCCATCATGCAACAACAGTAAAGATCGTCATTAATAAGCCAAAGTCTCGAGGACTAACCATCCCTATAGAACTTGTCTAGAAACATGCAAAGAAGATCTTGCCAGGTAATGGCAAAGCTATTACAAATTTCAATATATTAGTGAAAACAAGTCCGGACCAACGTTTCCCTATTCCATACTTGGATACTTTTTCGATTTCAAGTTCCCGGATTGACAACCTCAAAATTGTGTTTCGAATCTTCCACGACTTGCAAACAGTGCCAGGAGTTCCGCGTTATACAATTTGTCCGCTAGAATGCCCCGTCACGAGCCCAGCCGCCTGTCGTTCCTTTCAATACTTAGCCCCAAGTTGGTTGTATCTCCATGACATTGTACATTTACTTTGTATTGAGTCTGCCCCACCGTTTCCATGTTTCATACTTAGACACTTTTTGATTGCGGGTTCCCAGACTGGCGGGCTCAGGATTGTGTTTCCAATGTTCCACAACTAGCAAAAAGTACCCAGAGTTCCGTGATATACAATTTGTCTACATGAATGCATCATCATTCCCTCTTCCATGTTACACGTTCTGCGGTCAACACTCCTGAGAGATACAATTTGACCCTCGGGCCCTCACCTCTATTGGTTGTATCTTGTAGTCCTATTTCGAAGTGTCACCAACCGCTTTCGATAATTATCCATTCCTTACTTGTTGCTCCTTGTCCCCGCCACCTTCCTACTTCTCTCTGGAAATGCAATTCGCAAGAGTTAATGTTAGCACTTTGTCGTGCATGAACCTTAAACATGTCATTAATGAGCGAAAGGGTCTACCATATACAAATTGATTATCGGACTCCCATATCATCCCCTCTTTCTTGGTACACATTTTGCATTCAAGTTCTAAGACATACAATTTGACCCTCGGGAAGTCGTGTCTCCTGGGGAACTATTGTCACCCTAATTATAAAGCCCATCTAACAGTTTTCCATACTTGACCATTTCATGGAATATATTTCGTGGTTCCTCAGGATGGTGGGTTCAATAAATCTCCAATTCTTAGTCATTGTTTACTGTGCGCGACCAAGGTTTATTGCTAATAGTTCATCATGCAACAACCGTACAGACCGCCATTAAAAAGCAAAAGCGTCGACGAGACAGTGAAATTTAAATGAAGCTCGACTCCTCAAATTTAAATTAATTTACCTTCTCTTATTTTTTCTTTTCTGCCTAGAGACATGCAGAAAAGATCTTACCGCGCAATGGGATATATATTACAAGTTTCAATATATTAGCGAAAACAAATCTTCCCAGTCGTTTCTCTATTCCATACTTGAGCCACTTTTTCGATTGCGGGTTCTCGGATGGGCGAGCTCACGTTTGCACCTCCATTGTTCTGTGTCCTGCAAACATTACTCGGACTTTCGAGTTATATAAATTTCCCTCTGGACTGTCCTATCATGCCCTCTTCAGTGTTATGCGTATTGCACTCAAAAAGTTCTAAGACATACAATTTGAACCTCGTGCCCTCACCTCCAATGGTTGTACCTTCTAATCCTATTTTGAAGTCTGCTCGTCCACTTTCAATAATTAGACACTCCTTGATTGCTCTTTCCCATCCCCGTGACCTTCGTACTTCTTTCTTAATATGCAATTAGTAACCTTTCATGCTAACATCTCACCATTCAGGAACCGTCAACATTGTCATTAATGAGCGAAACGCTCGAGGAGATCTCCCATTAATACGCATTAAACCAAGATCTGCGGAGACTTATATTGTCCCTTCTGATTGTTCATCTCAAACACTGGTCGTCACATTGGCCCGTTTAATTGCTCATTGTCATATCTGCTTAATTGCTTATTGTCATATCTGCCATGTTTGCACTTCTATGTATCCAATTACCAGTCTTTAATACTAACAACGCATCATGCAACAACCGTCGAAATTGTCAATAATGAGCAAAAGTCTCAAGGCGATCTCCCATTCACATGCATTGGACCAAGATTTATGTAGCTTTATATTATCCCTTCCAACTCTTCATTTCAAACATTGTCTGGAGCAAACAAATGTTCTTGTAAAATTATGGCAGCAGGTCGATAGCAATTTTGTGGAGATACAGTGAATATCTTCGGACATCGGGACCAGAACTTCGAGTGGTCCAGGGCATACTCTTACTATTCATCCTGTTCCACCCAGAACGAAGTGATTTGGACCTCTGGAATCGCTTGTGCAGGCTGTGTCCCTAAGGTTTTTGACTGTAAGGAGGTAGTCTCTTGGTGCACCGAAAAATATATTTCGAGCCAAAGAATTTTTTCCACTGCGCAACCATTCTCCCATTTCTTTGTCACCTCAGGTCTTCTACAAGATGTTAAGATTGTCAGAATCAACATTGACCTTCAGAAGACAAGACTGCATGCAGTTCCTAGAAAAACATGATAACGGGTTGGACATCTTAGCCGAGTTCCTCGAAGACCCGACAACAATTCCTGAAGATATCACAAAGTTGCAGGTAAGTTCCTTTAGAAATCCATTCCGGGAAATTGCTTGGTTGTTTACAAGAATAATGGGATAGGAATCCACGGCAAGCATTTCCCATATAGTTAGTTATATTTTGTACTTCACAATCAAGGAACAATTCATTTTCGATTGGGGGAAGCTAATTTCCATTGAAATATGTTCCTAGTTGTCACGATTCAAAGAATCGAATAAATTTTATATGTCATCCTACTTGATTTTCGGAATAGTGCATTGTTGTAGGTTTCCAAAACTGTCTCTCTCCAAGAAACTAAACTTTGAATTCGACCCAGTGACATTCTGGTACCAGGCCCTATGGAGGCACAAGGCCTCCCATTGTTTTTATGAGGTTTTTAATGACTTTGTCTCAGTTTTCAAAGATTTATTGTTAGGAAAGGATGCTCCTCGAATGTTTGGCTGGGCAACCAAGTTTTTGAATAGGAAGGGGACACTTGAACAAAAGGAAAATCACAGTGTATTAATGGTCTTTGGATCAAGGTAAAATCATTATTTCCTTCCATGCCACATCATGGACAAGATGTTTGTTACAGAAATAGCATGGCAATACAACCACTGGTTGCATTTTTCCATGACAAGAAATAAAAACAGTTCATTCCTCTGCCCTAGAAAGTCGAGGACTTCGTGTGCAGAAACGTCAACAAGATTGACGAATTCCCAGGCCATTTCAAGAACTTGAACCTAACATATGCTGAAAGGCTAAAAGGGTTCGACCCTAATGGTATTTTTCGAGAACATTTACTATCAGTTGGCTTTAGCAACTCTTTTATCAATAGACACCTGACCGAAGATAGGGACGGTGATGACAACACTCATGCTTCTGACGATTGCGACATAGAGACATTACAAAGCGTGACTGAATTGACAGGGAAAAGTATCAGGTGAGAAGAGTGTCCAGGCCCCCGCCAACACTCCCAAGAGCACGACATCACGGAGCATTGCTTCAATAGCCCACCCCAGTAAGAAAGCAACCCAGAAATCTTCAAACGGAAGAGGAGATAAGAACCCTCGCAAAAAAATTGATAGTTCTCACAAATTTCCCCTAACGAAGAAGAGAAAAACCATTGTAGGGTAGGCGGACGAACCTGAAATTGAAAGTGAGCAAATGTAACTTCTAATTGAAATTGAGCACATGCACAAAGTTGATCCGTCAGTAGACGCGATGCACCATAGTTTCGCAATGGAAATAGTTGATACCGACATTTTTGACAAAGATGAATCCTTTGTATTCCAAAGCGTTGTTTTTTACAGCTAATCTAAAAATATAGTCATTGAAAAGAGAGATGTAACAAATAAGAAAGGCAAATCTCGTACAGATATTAACATTAGGAAAATGTAGCTGTCCCAAATCTCTCCATTTCACCTTGTAACTGGTGATGCTCTTGATGATTCCATTGGAGGACTTGAAGCCAAGAATTCCAAACTGAACCACCACGTCAAGGAATTGGAGGAGACTTTCATTGCTACCCTAGAGTTTGCCAGTCCTTTAGAAAAAACCGTGCCTACTACCCCTGCAGCCAAGTTAAAAGGATCCTCCAGCCTCCTCGCATCATGTAGATCCCTTGTAGAGAATAACATCAAGAAAAGAATGCAGCTAGTTACTGAAGCTTGGGAAACATCACAAAATATAACTTCCTTTTGAAAGAGGGCAAATGATTTGCATGAATATTTGCAGACGAATTTAAAAAATGATCAACATTTCTATGAACAGATGCTGACCCCTTTTGTCAACCATCCCATCAACAACTTAGATATGAAAAGAAGACAAGAGGATCTCTCCTCCCCAAAGCGGATCAAACAATTAAAAGCATGCTAGCAAAAGAAAGTTAAGAACCTGCAGCTCATTGTCGAATCATGTGAACCAGCCATATCAGAAAAAGAAGAATTATTCAGAAACCTGAACCAAATAGACTTAGCCAGAAGTACCAATGAGGTTCAAGACCCAAACTTGATCCTCAAATCCTTTTCAATGACCAAAGAAGCCTTCGATGAACAACTTGATATTTTAAAGGGGTTGTCTTTAGAAAAGTTTTATGGCATCCTTGAATATCGTGTAGATGAGCTCGAGAACTGGCTACTGGACTATTCGACACACAATGAAGAAATTGAACAAGCTCTACATAGTATTTCTATGGATCTAAGGAAATTAGAAAACGAGCTTTTCGACATAGAAATCTAGAATGAAATCAACGTGGCCCCCATGAGAAGCTACATTGAAGAATGGTTCCAACGGAGAATGGAAAAGCTCATCGACGAAGGGAAACAACCGGTTGGCATGATTCCAGCGACCGTTGACGACAGTAACAAAAATGCATCGGCTTCATAGTAAGTCTATACTGATGTCATCTTGTTTTCTTTATCAATCCAGTTATTCTACCTCTTTAAATAGAAATCTCTAACCAAAGACTCATAATTTCCAATTTCTTCTTTTCAAGTCTTCCTCTCTACCGTCGCGCACTTCTTCTTTCTACAGTCCCAATTCTTGTACTTATTTATTTTATGGTTCGTGAGAGCCCCAATCCTAGTCTATATGACAAAGGCATTTAAATTTCCAGAAATATGGAACAGATTTCACAAATATGTAACATACATTATTATTTTTTGATAAATTTCAAAGAAAACTAATTCGAGATTGCTAAAAAAAATTTCCTTGAACTAGAAATTGTGTTTATTATATTTGAATGTTTAATGTGTGTGTTTCCTGGTCCTTTTTTCCAGGAACCTTTGTTGCAAGGCATTATTAATATTTGATAAATTTCAAAGAAAACCAATTCGGAAATGCTAATTTTTTTTCCTTCAACTATGTTGGATGTCAGGAAATTGTGTTTATTATATTTGAATGTTTAATGTGTATGTTTCCTGGTCCTTTTTCCTAGGAACCTTTATTGCAAGTCATTTAGACAGAAATTTTCGAAGTCCAATGTTTGAACTATACACACCCCAAGAAAAAACTGCCTCGTTCGCATATTAACCTTGGGGGTCATCTACAAGCCAAATGTCTTGTGGCTGGCCAGTGACACGCTGCCACAAAGTCATCCTCTGCATGGATACCACATGTACTTCAACCTGCTTCCCACATGTCTGTACTCGGTCTCGTCGTAGCAGTGCATTTATTCCCATTCCAACCTGGCAGGGACTACGCTGCCATGCAACACTTGTTTTTTCGTGTATTATCTGAAATTGTCATCCAATGGTTGTCCAAGGGAAAAAAAACATAGATCCATTGATCATGCATTTGTCATCATCATTAGTATCGCCGCTATTGGCATATGAACTTCTCATGGCGGGACTACCTCATAGTAGATTCCCATGACAAGTAGATGGGAAAATAAACAAAAATAAAGCCAAGAATTTCTAGAATTTTCTACTCTCACCATTTTCTCAAATTACACAATTCTATTTGAAGTGCATGCTGAAAATCTCTACCCTTAAATATTTGTCAAAAGGGGCACTACGAATCTCTCGGTTTTCCCCAAAAAAATGTCATCAATGTTCCCACTTCATGTTGGTGCCCCACCCACCATATCTATTTTCCGTGACGTTGTTGTTGTTATTGGTATTTCCCCATCCCCCACATCCATCAATTGTAGTCTCCATGAGCAATTCTATGTGTGGGGTTTAATTCCATGTGTGAATCTGAATAGGGGGTGGTGGGGATATTGGGAACAAAAGAAGCAGAAGAGGATGAGGAGGGGGTATAATGGATTTAGAAGGGATACAATGAAGACGAGACAAATGCAACATGTATCTACATATATTGAAGACACAGTAAAGGCTATACAATCATATGTTACTATATATGATTATTAATATGTTGGCAATGATGGCATATTTTATTATTATTATTATTATGGAAAAAAACTCGAAGATATTATATTGTTCAAAAAGAGGCGACCGAAGCATGCAAAGGGGTACAAAATAGTTCAAAAAATCCCAAAGTCATGTTCAGTGTCTCAATCAACTCTACTCCTGACCTTGCTAACCAGTTTTTAGTCTATGCTTCACTTACTTTCATTACATTACAAAATTTGTAGGTGGATATTCTATAGAAGATACCTAGAATGCATATACATTTAAAAAACATTAGATATCGGGTGGGGGGTTGACTGGAGGATTTGGTTCATCCACTTCGTTGTCTTGTGTGGGCATGTTCAGATCAATAGGAGGTTGATCGACCATTGGAGAGGATCCACTATTGGAAGGAGATTCAAGAAGGTCCAATAGAGTTGGTTCCAGTTGTAAGTGCAAACTTTCTACCTATGGCCTTATGGTATCAACCACATTGTGTTGTTGACACATATTCGTCATGTGTTGAATGAGAATGTCCAGGACATAAGAAACCCAAGAAGACAAGTTATGGTAATAAATTTGAAGTTGTTGGAGTTTCTGCTCCAGAGTGTTAATGGGTACCTTTGGGGCTTGTGGTTGTCTTCGTTTGTGAGGCATTGGATTCAGAGAAGGAAGAAGGGAATTACAGGGCCAGCTTATGTGAATGGAGTTGGGGCCACACTTTCCCTTACAAAAGGACAACGTGCATCAAGGAAGAGAGAATGGATGCCTTGCTAACCCAATTTCACAATGAAGTTCAGATGCCCAGGAATTACTAATACCACCAATATGCTTATGCATGTTGCCAAGATTCAATCTAGGAGAACGACCAATTCGTTGAGCCATTGTAGATCCTGCTTCAATTGCCTGAACAGTCCCAATTGTGTTGCATATACTTTTCTTTATGAATTTGTATGGATATGTTGACTTCAATCCCCCATCTACAGTGATTTCTGCCCATTTCCCGAGGAGGGAACAATGTCTTCATGTGTACACCTTAATCCATCATGTATTGCCACCTTTCTCTTCTAACCTGACTGAGACCAAACCTTCACTTGCACCATTAAATTGGAATCTCACACTTTAGTTCCCTCGTGGACCAAATCTTCTCCTGCACAAGTTATAAGAAATCTCGAATGTTCCAGGTAATCTATGCATTCTCATGATGACATTCAAGTGGCTTGGATGGCCGAAGGTTGGAGACAATGTTGGATTCATTGCATCTGTTGATTCCCACACGAATAGAGAGGATAGTGGCATAATTGAATTGTACTTTGGCTGAGATATCCCACCTTGCTCATGTGTGTACTGAACCTTGGACTTTTGAGAGTATGTCCTAGATGGGATGTTATGTGAGACGGAGGAGGCCCTCGCTGCTTTGACATCTTGATTCCTACGTGGGTGTGACACCCAGATGACATGCATTGAATTTCATTATGCCTCCATTGATTATGGTATTGGATGTTGGGATAATCTCACATTAATCCGAATAGACCATTTTGGCATTTTAATGACCATGTTGGCTTGAGAGTCCGCCAACCGATTATTCTCCCTCATGACATGCTGGAAAGATACTTGGGGGATGTAATCTAACACATGCCTTGTTTTTTTTATTATATTGCAGAGTTGTGAGTCCTTTGGTAGAGTTCCTTTGATCATACTATGAATGGTGTTCAGAGAGTCACCAATGATGATGATATGTTGGATCTGGATCTCTCTAGCTAATTGAACGCCTTTGAGGAGAACATATTATTCTGCTTGATTATTGGTGGTGAAGCCCAAACTCCAAGTGAAGCTTATTTCAATATTCCTCCTAGGGTCAAGAATGAGCCCTCTCGCACCTTCCATCCCGAGGTTTCCTTTGGAGGCATCGTCAAAACATAAGATATGTGATTGTTGATAAGCGATCCACCTCTTAAATATGATGGGAGTAATATGAAGTTGTCATGTTGATCTGGACTGAGAGAGGGATTGGATTTAATAACTCAGATGAAATTGATCAAGCCAATTTTGTTCTTGCTTATCCAAACTCTGCAGGGTATTTATCTTTAGCCAACAAGAGTTGAGATCTTCTGAAAGTTGGGCTTTGATTTGCGCGATTACTCTACTAGACCAGACTTCTTCTTCCTTGAACACACTCCTGTTTCTGGCCAACCAAATCTGCGAGTAGGTGAACTTGGGAAGAGCCACCCATAGACATATAAAGAGTGGTTTATTTCTGAAAGATCTGTGATATTGTCTTTACCAGTCTCCTAGGAGAGTTTTAATTGAGTCGGGCCACTGAACCCTACAAGAGATTTCATGTATCAAGGCATGCCAATTGTCTTTAGTGATCTAGCATTCTAGGAAAACATGTTTAATTATTGTTTTTACAGAGGGCACATCTAGATGGTCTTGCTATTCCTTGTTTGCAAAGGCTTTCACTTGTCATCATTTTTTCATGCGCCAACGTCCAACTACAAAATTTTATCTTGGGAGAGCCATATTGATGCCAGACATTGTTCCATAGGGGGGATTTGGTCGGGGGAACTAATTGAAACAAAAAGGACTCATAACCTTTGCCAACCAAATAACCTTGGTCCCCCCAACCCCTAACATCAGGATACTCCAAATGGCCTAGTGCCAAACCTTGTAGAGAGGAGAACAACTATGCATCCTGAGCCTAGAGGGCAACTGGGAGGCAACCAAGATTCCAACCCAGCCAAAGGCTCGATGGGCTCCATGACGAGATTTCAAAAAAAGTGTGTTTTTGTTGATTATCTAGTCAATCCTTGATATGTTACAGGGATCCATATTGGGATAAGGGAGGTCGATCCAGAACATTGTCTTCCCAAATTCTAATACTCTTGTCATTTCATGGGATCCATGTGAGTTTTCTTTGGAAGAGGGGTAGATATGCCCAGAGCAACTTCTAAATAGGAGATCCAAATGAGAAACATGGCTACTTTCTACTCCTTTTAGGTCATCCTTTCAAAAGTATTTATGGACAAGATCTTTCCTTCACTAGTCAAAATCTTTGATTACCATTCGCCACAACATTTTTGAAAAACTAGGAGGGTCGAATGAACCTCTTTAACCAAGCTTAGTTTTCCTATCGGATTGACCCATTCCGCCCCCCGTAGGGAGAATTTCTCTATAATATTAGATATTATAACAATCTAGTCTGCTGCAGAGAGCGAATGAAGGAATATGGGGATTCCAAGATACTTGAAGGATCTCCAATTCGTCACTGGGGGGAATTGGAGAATCCTTACAATCACAACAAGAGAGTGAGCATTAGTGTTTCAGGCATAAAGATAACATTTGTTAGAGTTAACTAGCCCACCTGAGATGTGAAGGAATTGATTTGAATCGTCCTTCCATGATTGAGGAGGCTCCCCCGAGAAACAATATATCATCCGCCAACTGGGAGTGATTTATTCTTTTAACTCCAGAAGCTATTTTGAGTCTGGGAATGCTTCCAGTCCTTCATTCATGTTTCAACCTTCGACCAAGAGATTCTGCCATAAGAATATAAAGAAGTGGCTATAACGGACAACCTTGTTTGAGACCCCTTGTAGCCTTGAAAAATATCGAAGGGCGACCATTAAGCAATGGTGCAATCTAGGGATTATTGATGCAAGCTTCAATCCAAAGGATTAAAAAAGGATCAAACCCGAATTTGGCCAGGACCGCGAGAAGGAAACTATGGCAAACCCAATCAAAGGAATTCTCCATGTCTATCTTGATTGTCATTCTCCTGTCTCCTTTGTTCTTTGATCCAGGTGGATATCGGTGGCCACCCACCTTCTCCAATTGGCCCAAACCATGTTTTTGGCAATTTTGATAATTTACTATTTTTAGCAGTTTTTAACTTTCGGGGCCATTTTGAGGCCCTAAACGATGTTTTTTGAGAAAACGGGGAGCAACATGATCATAGATCGATGTTGCTCACCCAAAATTTGTAGTTCTCGGATAGATCTTTCCAACGAGCTATTGAGCGCCCCAAACGGAGAACGTATGCAAAAGTTACGCCCCTGGGAAGTTGACGTATCAACTACCCCCATCGAGGCCCACAAACCTTTTGGCTTTTCATCTTCCGGGGTTAGGGTTTTGGATTTTACTTTTGTTAAAAAGATCGTTAGAGCCTCATTGTAATAATCATCTTCTCATGGATGCGAGTAGCGGTCACATCTCTTCTCAGAGATAAGCTACCACCATTCTAGCGAGTCTTTCACTCTGTATTTTACAATCTCTGTACATTTATTTCGTTAATCGAAATCGTGTATTATTGTATATCTATGACTCTTGTTTTATTTCTGCTATATATCTGTTATATTTTTGTCTCTCTTGCAATATCTCTAAATATTTATGTGTTATATCTCCACTCTTATTTCGTGCCGAAAATAATCTGGATCAGTGGTATCAGAGCAGGCTGCTCTTGATCGTTTTTTAGTGCATGTCCCCGACGAGGTCCGAGTATAGCAAGTTGGGTCTCGAGCTTGTCTCTCTTGAGGAAAATCGCTCTCGCACACCCAAGAAACCCTCAATGGCGGAAGAAAAGAAAAACGACAGAGCAGACGATCCTATCAGTCTGTTGCTTGAGCAAGCTCTCACGCGCAGAGGGACGAAATGATGGAGAATTTTTCCCACATCCTTCAACACCTCCCGATAACATCAGGCGCATCTTCATCAAGCGGCCACTTTGGAGGCACCTCGCCTTTCAAGATACAGGTTAATTTTGATATTCCTGTATTTGAAGGACAGATAGATGCAGAAGCCCTAGAAAAATGGTTAACTCTGCTAGAAG
>JASDQU011101326.1:17026-30718 GCA_032191745.1 Picea mariana | reverse complement strand
TAGAAATCCAATAGCCAAGAGAGGCTAATGCACCAAGCAAGAATAGAAACTAAGTTGAACAGATGATCCCACCCAGAAGCCAGTGCACACCTTCCCAGAAAACTGCGCACAAGATGCAACTGCACCTACGCAGATCCATTTCTCTCTACAACTACTAAGATGTGTATAATGAGAACTGGCGCCCTGTATTTATAGTAGTCTGGGCAGTTTAACTGGGGTCGACTTCTCCTTCTGGGTACTAATAAATTCATATTTAATATATTTCTACAGCCGACAACTTGTCTAGGGTTTCCATCACTTCTTTGCTTCCTTCTGGAGTATTCTAATCTCATCATAGGTCACAATAGAGGTTCATACCTCCCGAAGCTACCATAATATTAACAATCCCAACCCCATTTGTAGTTGCACATACAGGTTGGCGAGTTTTTTTGGTTTTGTGCACACCTGAGTAGTGCATGATGTAATTGTCCATATAGGATGGTGCATTGTTGACAACAAGTGTAAATGTAATGAACATATGGGCTAGTGAGTCATTTGGTTTTGCGTGCACCTAAGTAATGCACAAGGTTCGTAACCAAAGAAAAAGGTTTTCACATTACATAGTGTCACACGTACCTGAGCTAGTACATGTGGATTGTGCATCAAGGGAGAGTGCACATATTCCACAGTGTTGTGCACACTCAAGAAAGTGCGCAGAAATAACTATGATGTATATATAAGTTTTGAGGTCGGAGAGCCTGTGTGATTATTGGGTTGGTGAGCCGAGACACAAATAGGCCAGTGCGTCTATCCTTGTAAAGTGTACCACACTCAAGTTAATAATAAAATAATATCATTGCGTGTAGACTGACTCAAATGAAAAGAGACAGGGGGCTAAACTCCACCTAAAAATAGAAAAGTGGGGGCTAAGCCAAGGGAATATTTTATTAATATTTTCGAAAAAGCATAATCTATTGATAAAAAATTATCCTAAGTTCCTGAGGAATGGGAACGAGTCACCAAGTGGATAAAGCTATATTTTGAAGGTGGCAAGTGTCCAGTGTAATGCATGCAATATATATTGTTGGCCTTCATGTATTTCAAGGCGATTCATTCACTCGGTCATGGGGAGACCAACTTTTCTCTATGAAGGAATCGGGTCTTCTTGTAACTGATTGTTTGGTTTATCCCTGTGCTCAGAAAAAACTGTGGGTTGTCGAAGATGTGGGTTGTCAAGCCTGTATGTTGTTGAAGAAACGAGTTGTCGGGCCCATAGATTGTGGAATAAGTGGGTGGTCAGGCCCGTGAGAATTCTCTCCAAGTGAGAGTTTGTTGTGAATTGTTCCTTGGTACACTGTGCATTAGTTGTGGTTCTATGAGACTTCCTAATCCGGCCTGTTGCTAAATCCCTAGAAGGGAAGTGGGGAAACCAAAGGACTGTTGACCATAGAAGGGGCACACTTCCTGGGGTGGAACAGGCATGTGGGGAATGAGGGACTATAGACTAGTTGCAACAGTCGGTACCTTGGACTAAGCAATCTTGTTGTTTGTTGGACCACGGTTTGGCACTAGAAATCCTTTTTCCGTGGTGGAGTTCGAGCCCCAACATGTTGCTGAAATATTATGAGCAACAACGTCTATGGCTGGGAGAAACGTCTGATTCACGCATGTAGTTTGTGACTTTTCATAAAATATAAGTATTCTTAAGTGCTTGTTTGTTTACTATGTGCTTATTCATTTGTATATGTTATGATCTATTACTTGCATAGTATTGTGTATGAATAATGGTTATTATTATGTTAATGGTGTCTACTCTGTAAGTGTGATGTGAGTATTTAGCATGGTATTCATATATGTTGAGTATGCTAGTTGATAAGTAACTCCTATTAAGATAGTCTTGGTAAATGGTCAAGAATTTCTCGAGTGAGGCTAGAAGTATCGTGCACACGGAAAGTGGTCTATGTGCACAAGTGACTGGATTCGCTATGTGCATGAAACATAGTCTGCATGCACAGGAAAGTAAGACCTTCATGTGGAATCAAAATAGTTATGAATGTTGTGGTATTCGAGTGCTTTGTATGGTTATGCACACAATAGTGTTTGCATGTTTGGAGTGGTCTTACGCTTTGTAATGTTGGTGTGCTCTGTATGCTTGAGCGCACAGTTTTATTTCAAGTTACTTCCGTTGTTATAATCTGTAAAAACAAGAGGGATTGTGGTGGGGTGCAACCAATTTAGGTTGTACGCATTCCCAAGGGGGATAAGCCAAGGTATTCCACATGTATTTAAAAATTGATAACTCCCAAAAATGTATTGGAAGATTAAGGAGATGTACCCATACAAGAATTTTAGTTACAAACATATTATATGGGTTTAATTCTAGGAACCATGGGGTGAAAATAAGACTCACTCTTCTCCAGGACCAAGGATCGTCCTCAAAAAAATTATGATAATAAAAAAAATGTGAAATTGAACAATAAAAAAAAACCTTTGGAAAGAAGATATACCTCAAAATCCTTTGTCCAATTCAAACAACGCCATTGGTACACATCTAAGTTAGGACGCCATAATCAATTAAACTGACAAATTGTTTCCTTGGATTCATAATATGAAAGGAGGTAAGAAATTATCTCCTATGTTAACTCCATAACTTGAACCTCCTTTGATTTCTTCATGGTATACACATTGGGTGGATGAATCAACATAGCTATAAAAGGTTTTCTATTGACTACATCCTTAAAAGGGTATCCCTTAGATGAGGAGGGTACTCCATTGCTAGTTCCCACCATTCCTCCATGCAATCGTAGAAGCATAGTGAGGGTGGAATCATTGCAAATTCTATAATTAGATAGTAGAGAAAGGTCATATAGGTATGTACCATCAAAAATAGTTTCGTGTTGGTCTACAAGGATCCCCTATATGTGCTTTAGTTTTTGCTTTATATCAGCCATAGAATAGTGAGATGTCACCCACAAGAGTAAGGTTTTCCCAATGAGAGACTATACCATAATCTAAAATCATGATTTGATATCATAACCTTCTTAGAGGATAACCTCCTTGGAATTTTCATTGATGTCATGCTTTTTATCACATACTATCCATGCGGTGATCCAAGATCTTTTCATTGTGACTTATAAAGAATTGTATTAAATGATCATAAATTAAAGTGCACCATTAAACAAGAGAAAACTTAAAAATGAAGAGACATAAGCATTAGATATGAACACAAAAACTTGATAACGGAGTTTGTCCCTGGTGGACTACGTCTCCGGGTCCTTCTCTCAAATGGGTAGGCTCTTTCATTAACTTAGCAAAAGAATTTGGCAAATACATGAATATACCTCATTCTGAAATTAAGCTGCAGAAATAATGCTCATATCAGAAAACATACATCACCACTGGATTCGTGGCATCAAATTACCCAAAAATGACTATCTCCACGCTCTGATCCGACTCTGGCACTCCCGAGCCCAAGAGGAATTATGTCTCGATTTTCGTGCCTTCTGCAACCTACAATTATGACAGTCTTGTTTCAAAATCCGTTCCCTCAAGTTTGTACGGTCTGCGCTTCTCTCCGGTTTTGGGCGGATTGTACCTTTTAAGTATTGAATATGGGCAAATATACCAAGAAGCATTGGTGGCGTGTTGGTTATGGGTGGAGTTGTAAAGGCGTTGGGTGTTGCGGAGGTACCGGGGTCGAATCCCATCGGTCTCCAATTTTAAACGTTGGCTTGTTATATATGTTGCAATACATATGTTGAAATTTTTTCTTCACTAACTTTAGTGTACCTTCTATCGATACTTCTACCGATTGATAATATTGGCATGGTCTGCCAGATTTGGCGGACCCACCATATATTTCTTTTAAACGAAAATTTGTTCAAGGGTCAATATTGGACATTTTCGGGCTGCCACGTGTCTCTCGATGATTGGGCCACATGGCACCCACTAATACACCCACTTGTATGTTGATGTGGATTCCTTGTCACTTCGTACTAACACGTGGCACTTCTTGGATGGTGCCACGTGGCATTGCCTGGGGGTGTCACGTGGCACTTTTCTATTGGTCCACATGGACCCCTAAAAATCCCATTGGTGGGTGACACATGGCAGCCTCTGGTGGTGCCATGTGGCATGATGATGTTAGTAGCCCATACGATGATGTCACCCTTCCATGTCAGCTACTGACGTCAGCAGTACGGATGATGATGTGCCCCCCTGTTGACTGGCCATGTTTGACCACAACTTTGACAGCAGATATCTTTCAAACCGTAACTCCGTTTGATGAGCCATTTGCACCGTTAGAAATATTGTGATGCACTCTTCGCGATCATGCCATTTTCACTAAGTTTTGGGAACTTTTATTTTTTTCTCTTTCTCTGTCTACTGGAGCCATTCTGAGCGTTCTAAGTTGCCTCTATGAGTTCTGAGTTATCCTTAGCCTTCTCTGGATTCTTTTTGGATCATGCCTTCCCATTGAGAGCTTTTTGTACCACCAAAAGCTTTCATCAATCAACTAGTAAGTGAGGGAAAAGTCCCCTCACTTTGTCCTTCTCGATCCACTTTTCCTTGCTTGGATGTGTGCCTTTTAATCCTACTCGAAGATAATCAACATCACCCCTATGTGAAGTCCTCATCCTCCTATCCATGATGATATCTTCCTGTACCTCATGTAAGTACTCAGGTGCAAACTCATCAACTGATGGTATTGAAACTTCCTCATCTTGATCCATGATCATGGGAGGCTCAAAAAGTTTCAAGTTCTCAACGTTCACAAATGAGTAAATCTGCATATAAGGTGGAAGATAAAAATGAAAATCATTGGTACCTCTTTTCTCCAAGATAGTGAAGGGTCCATAATGAATAGGCTTGAGTTTCTTACCTTCACCTTTCAATCTCTCCTTGCTGATATGAATCCATACTCGGTCTCCAACCTGGAACTGATGGTAAACCCTGTGCTTGTCATGCTGAGGCTTATACTGTGCTTGACTTTTCTCCAACTATTCCTTGACTGCCTAGTGTATCTGTTGAATCCTATGGATGAATTTGCGGGCTATGTCCTCTGTTCGTTCTTCATTTACATCATCATCTCTCCAGTACATCAAGTCCAAAGGAACCTTTGGCAGGTACCCAAAACATGTCTCAAAAGGTGAACTCTGAGTGGATGAATGTAAAGCTCGATTGTACGCATGTTTTACATAGGGTATATATTTATCCCATACCTTGGGACGCTTGCTACAGTAGCCTCGAAGAAAAAATACCACTGTTCGGTTTATCACCTTTGTCTGTCCATCAGTCTGTGGATGGAAAGAAATTTTTCTCTTCAATTTGGTGTCCATCATTCTCCACAAGCTAGTCCAAAAGTCCCCAAGGAATCGAGTATCTCGATCTGAGACAATAGATGTGGGTAATCCAAAGTTAACCCAAACATGTTGAAAGAAGAGATTAGCATTTTGCTCAGCAGTGATCTGCTTTTTACAAGGCATCAAGATACACATCTTTCTGAGCCTATCCACTACAACATACAAATAATCATGACCCCCTTTGTTCATGGGTAAACCCCCTACAAAATCCATGGATATACTTTCCCATGGATGGGATGGAACATGAAGTGGTGAGTATAGCCCTAGTTTTCTATTAGTGGTCTTACAAGTAGAACACATCACACCCCTTTACATATTTAGTTACAATTGCTTTCATTTGAGGCCAATAACAAAACTTGTGTAAATGAGCCATAGTTTTTCCTACCCCAAAATGCCTAGACACGAGAGAAGTATGAGCTTCTTGTATTACATGGACTCGTTCACTTGTAGGAATACATAGCTTTCCAAGATGGTAGAGTAACTTTCCCTGTAGACAATAGTTCTCTACTTGTGCACCAAGGGTTAGCTTCGCATATACTTCTTTAAAATATTCATCGATGGAATATTGTTCTATATAGCTATCATGAGATAAAGAAGAATTCTTCAAAATAATAGAAGTAGCAATAGGAGGTCTAGAAAGCATATCAACTACCTTGTTAATTGTACCTTTTTTATACTTGAGTACCAAGTGAAACTGTTGTAGAAAACCTATCCACCTGTAGTGCCGAGATTGTTGCAATTTGGTCTGTTCTTGAAGATACTATAAGGGTTGGTGATCTGTATGTATGATGGTTTCCTTCCCTAACAAGTAGTGATTCCATTTCTTTACACTCTGGACTAATGCATACAACTCTTTATCATATGTAGGATAGTTAACAATAGCTTGGTTAAACGTTTCAGAGTGGTAAAAGATGGGCTTACGATATTACATTAGTATTGCACCCATGGTGTATTCGCTAGCATCTGTCTCAATATCAAAAGGCTGTTGAATATTTGACAGTGCTAATACTGGCGCGGTACTGATATTTCCCTTCAAAGTGTTGAAATATTTTTGTTTCTTTCCTTCCCACTGAAAAGTGTTCTTCACACTGGTTAAGGCATGCAGAGGAGCTCCCATGAAGGATAAGTTGGGAATGAATCTCCTCCAATACTGGACTGCACCTAAGAAGCTTTGAACTTCGGTTACACTTTTTGGCTCAGGCCAATTTACAATTACATCAACTTTGGAAGGGTCAATTTTCAATCGTCCTCCTCCTACAATATGACCTAAGTACGCAAGTGCAGTCTTGCCAAATTCACATTTAGACAATTTTACATAGAACTTTTCCCTTTGCAAAGTATCCAATACTTGCTTTACATGCCTCACATACTCATCCCAAGTCCCGTTAAAAACAAGAATGTCGTCTAAATATACAATCACAAAGTCATCTATGAAAGGCTTGAATACATCATTCATCACACGCATGAAAGTTTCCAAAGCATTACAAAGCCCAAACAACATAACCAACCACTAAAACAATCCATATTTGGTTTTAAAGGCAGTTTTCCATGCATCATGTTCTGCGACTCTGATTTGATGATATCCACTACGCAAATCCAACTTAGTGAAATAGACAACATTCTTCAATTGATAAAGTAAATCATCTATGCGAGGAAGAGGGTATCGATTTTTCATCATGATTTTATTTAAGGCCCGATAATCGAAACACATTCCCCATGTGTCATATTTCTTTGGCGCCATCACAATCGGAGAACCACAAGAAGATGAATTGGGCCCGGTGACCCCTTGATCCAATAAGCTATGTACCTTCTTCTTGATCATTGTCATCTCCACAACTGACATCCTGTACATGCCCACATTAGGAAGAGGAGAATCATGCTGAAGATGTATCTCATGTTAGATTTCCCTCTTAGGAGGTAATCCATCTGGTTCCTGAAAAATATCATCATACTTAGAAACAATATCAATTAATTCATTTTTATGAGATGTATCACACCCTTGGAAAGCATCAGATGTCCCGACATCTTTCTCTCTGACGACCATGAGTACATATCTCTTATTAGTGTTTATAAGTCTTTTCATTTGAACTGCACTAACAAGTGTTGTATTTACCCTCATGTTGTGAGCTCTAACAATATATTCCACTCCCCCTTTAGTAAGGTGGTATTTTTTCTAATGACGAAAAAAGACTGTTTTTCTATCATAAATATAAGGACTTCCCAACACTATGCCACATATATCATGTGGTACAACATCCAAATCCACTTCATCAATCAATTTTGAAGCAATAGAAAAATTGATCCTACATTGTTTGGTGACATTAAGTTTTTCTTTGTCGCATACCCAACCAAGAGGATAAGGTTTCAGATGTGGTTTCGTTTCAAGACCCATTTTCTTGACAAGTGCTTCAGATATTAAGTTTACTTGGGAACCCAGATCAAATAATTTATCTATCTTAGTATGTTTAGATACAACTCTTATGTGAAATAACTCATTCCTGTTTCGTTCATCAACATGAGATTCATCATTGGAACTAGAACTATCATGAATATAATCCTTACCTTGTATTCCAACCATTGTGATCTTTCCTTCATCTCCTGAATCAGAACCAAGATCTTGTTTCCCTATAGCAACGGTCTTTGTTTTCCCCTTTCCATCGAACTGTTTCGGTTTCTTTTCCGGATGCAGTTTCCAACAGTTTTCTTCATCATGACTGCTCTTCTTGCAATGAGTGCAAGATGGTTTTCCTCCTTCTCTCGTCACTGTATCGGTCTTCTTTTCCTTCCTTTTAAACTTCTTAAAAGTCTTATGTGGGAAATTGGAAGGTTTCTTTGTGGGATCTTCTTGAACATGTTTCCCCCTGTTCTCAAGGTGAGTGGATTGCACACAAACTTCGTCAAGACTAGTGGGGTTAAACAAGAGCAAAGTATGTCTAATATAACTGTGAAGTGCGCCAATATACTTCATTAAAGTTTTATAAGAATCCAAAGGAATGTTCAATGCAAGAGCTTTCTTCCTAAATTCTTCTATGAAACTTTGTATAGTTTGTCCTTTACTTTGCCTTAAAGTTTTCCATTCCATCATTGCTTTATGTAAATATTCTAATGGATAAAATTGATTCCTTATCGCTAATTTAAATTCCGACCATGAGGAAAGAATCTTACCACACTTACTTCTGTCCTGAAGCTTTCTCTCCCACCATACAAGAGCAGTGCCTTCCAACCAAAGAGAATCCAATTGCACTTTAACTTCCTCTTCATCAATATGTTGGACATGACAATACACTTCAACCTCTCAGATCTAATTATCTAGCTTCTTAGGATTAACATCTCCATTAAACATAGGTAAAGCAAATTTTACATTAAGCTTTAATAGTGGTTTCTTAAAAGAGGATTTATGGCTAGAATGATGAGAATGATGAGAATGCTCAGAGGAAGAAGAAATAGAACTCGAAGGTGAAGACGAGGCTCAGAAGGATCTCCTCCAGCCCCTTGGTTTACCAAAGCATCATCATCTGCATGTGCTTCCTTTTTCTTCCCTTTCTTCTTCATCCTCTTCTCGTAATCTCCATACATTCACTCGACCATTTATGACATGCGATAAAAGACCATGTGAAAGTTTTTCTCTTGTTCATCATGCTTGTCCTCTTCTGCCATTTTCTTCCTTCTGGATACACAACCAACTTCTGGATTGAAAGTATTAAGAGTTCCTTCACCCTGCTTATGCTTGACCCTAGTAAGCATTCACACTCAACAATTCAAGTCAAAAACTACTGCTCTGATACCAACATGATCCAACATATTTTCATCGTGACTTATAAAGAATTTTATTAAATGAGCATAAATTAAAGTGCACCATTAAAGAAGGGAAAACTTAAAAATGAAGAGACATATGGATCATATTTGAACACAAAAACTTGATAACAGATTTCTTCCCTGGTGGAATACATCTTCAAGTCCTGCTCTCAAATGGGTAGGCTCTTTCATTAACTCAGCAAAAGAATTTGTCAAATACATGAATATACCTCATTCTAAAATCAAGCTGCAAAAATAATGCTCAGATCAGAAAACAGACATCACCGTTGGATTCATGGTGTTGAATTACCCAAAAATGATTGTCTCCACACTCTGATTCGACTCTGGCACTCTCATTCCCAAGAGGAATTTTGTCTCGGTTTTTGTGCCCTTTGAAACCTGCAATTATGACAGTCCTATCTCAAAATATGTGCCCGCAAGTCCGTATGGTCTTCATCTCTCTCTGGCTCTGGCGAATTGTACCTTTTAAGTATTAAATATGTGCAGATATACCAAGCAACATCGGTGGTGCATTGGTTATGGGAGGAGTTGTAAAGGCGTTGGGTATTGCAGAGGTAGCAGGGTCGAATCCCACCGGTCTCCAATTTTAAACGTTGGTTTGTTAAATATGTTGCAATATATCCATTGAAATATTTTCTCCGCTAACTTTAGCATACCCTCTATCGATACTTCTATCAACTAATAATATTGACATGGTACGCTAGATTTGGCGGACCCGCCATATATGTTTTTAAACCAAAATTTGTTCATAGGTCAATATTGGACATTTCTGGGCTGCCATGTGTCGCCCGATGATTGGGCCACGTGGCGCCCACTGATACTCCCACCTATATCCTGAAGTGGCTGCCCTATCACTTCGTACTGACATGTGGCGCTTCCTGGATGATGCCACATGGTGTTTCATGGGGGTACCACGTGGCACTTTTCTATTGGTCCACATGGACCCCTGAAAATCCCATTGGCGTGTGACACGTGGTAGCCTCTAGTGCTGCCATGTGGCATGCTAATTTCAACATCCCATACAATGATGTCACCCTACCATGTCAGTTGCTGACATCAGCAGTATGGATGATGATGTGACCCCCTACTGACTGACCTTGTTTGACTGCAACTTTGACTGCGAATATCTTTCAAATCGTAACTCTGTTTGATGAGTTGTTTGTGCTGTTAGAAATCTTGCGACGCGCTCTTTGCGATCATGCCATTTTCATTGGTTTTTGGGAACTTTGAATTTTTTCCCTTTCTCTATCTGTTGGAGCCATTCTGAGCGTTCTGAGTTGTCTCTATGAGTTCTGAGTTATCCTTAGCCTTCTCTAGATCCTTTTTGGATCATGCGGGAACTACATCAAACACTTGGTGTGAAATCTTTATTTACATGGTATTTATGGCATCCAAACAAAAATATATGGGCTTTTCTTCGATCACTTGCCTTACAACCTCAAGACCTTGGAGCTCGACATATTTGTGGAGTAATGCACCCTCTAAAGCCAACATTATTAATAAGCACAATGATGCTACAGAAACACTACCAAATAATTCCCATTACCCCACCAATAGTTGAGTTGATATTGTAGAAACCTTCGAGCAAAAGAGGGAATCACCTCAGTGTCACTTCTACTCTATTGATGACAACCCCCCATCCTTTGTAGAAGACCTATTTCATGACTATGTAACTAGTGTTACGAAAAATTGAATCGAACATGAAGGTAATTGTCATGTACAAGCCATTAACATGTACACTCAAATCAAAACTAGGCTAGTTCGGATTCACTAGTGACCTTGACCTTATTTATTTTTTAAAATTTTAAAAACAACAATGAAAAATGTGAAAAAAAGTTGCACACAAGTATATTATTCTCTACAACAATAAAAATTTGTTCAAAAAAATTCTCTAAATTATAAATGTTTTGTAAGAGAATAATTATGTTCACGCCCTTTCTAATATTAACACTAAAAATAACAATATTATGATGCCCAATTAAATAATTAATTATTAGAACATTTGCTTAGTAAAATTTAATTATAGTACACAATCCTATCATCTAAACATTGTTGGAGGTTGAAATATTGCCAAAATTATTACACATGATGCTAATTACACCAAGTGGTGAGGTTCTTTATACTTACATGTCATTCAAAAAAAAATGTATTACTTTTATATATATATATATATATATAAATTTTTATGTTAGGTGTATATATCAAATCTCTTTCTTTTTCATATATGTGTGAGAGAGAAAGAGACAAAAAAGGATTCCATATATTCTCATCACATAAAAATTGCTACATAGAGAAATAAAATGAGAGATCTAGATTTACACAAAAAAATAAAAATATTATAAATATAGTATTTACATAAAAATATTGTTACTTTTTTCTTCATCTTAACTTAAATCTATTTTAAATTTTCAAAATATATAAATATCAAAGGAATTCCTTGCTTGATAAATTTGAACTTCCTTAATAAATTTATTAAACTTAAAATAGATCTTTTCAAAACACAATATTACTATTACTATATAGTTAAATTTGATATCGTTTAAAAGAAAACTATTTGATGTCAAATGTAACATTAATCGTGTATAAGTGTCCATTCAAAGCAAAGAAATATCCACTTATAAGAAATTATGATGCTTTGGGACTAGGGTTCTGCGACTAGGCTTTGCTAGCCGCATCCCTGAATCCTTGGAGAAGGGCGAGCGCAGGCGAGGGCGAGGGCGAGGGTCACTACCAAGGCGAGCAGGCTCTGCGATGCGGCGGGAGTAGGGCGAGCGAGGTTCCAATGGTAGTGGCAGAGGGTCAAACCCTGCGGGCTTTGCAGTGTGGCGGTAATCTACGACGACAGGGGGCAAGCGAGGGCTTGCGGATGGCGGCGGATTCGGAACCCTGCGGTGGTTGCCTCTTGTTCGGGGATGAGCTTCACCCTACGTTGCCAAAGCTGTAATGATTTCTAGTGAGGTTCCACCTTCTTCTTGAGCATTCTTCATTTTAGTGTTAGAGGGCTCGTCTCCAGATGTGTGGCGGTGGTTATTGTCATAGTTTTGCATTGATGGAGGCTTCAGGGGTTTGTTGCAGTGGGTTTTTTGTCATCTCTTTGGTTTTTTTGGACCTTCTTGACCTCTTCCTCCTTGGCTAGAAGAGGTTTTGGACCAAAGATTTGAGGTCCACACTGGGGGAGTGCGGTGTCTTGGTTAACACTTTGAGGTCCTTTGGGGGCGTGCAGTGTTGGGGCTTGCAATCTATCTCATTTTCCATCCCCTCTCATGAAAGAGTCAAGGTTGTCTTCACTCTGATACCGACAAATAAATTGAGAGGATTGTCATTGCACACAATTAACACACAATAATAGAATTGTATTACCCAATTACACACAGATACATACGTATATATAGTTGGATTGAGATCCAAATAATTCCAATCTTTGAGAGAGAGGTTGAGAGAATCTCTCAACATCCTCCAACAAATTCAAACAAATTCCAAACTAATATATTAAAGTAAGCATTAATCCTAACATAATCCATATCCACAACATGTGAACTTATCTTCCTACTTTGGATAGGTTGGACCTGTTATCACTCCACTCCATTTCTTTGCGTTCACTCTAATTTCAATATAACCAATCTCCTCATATATTGAAATATAATCCTTCTCCTCAATTTTCATAACCTTTTTGAGCTCTTCCACTACTTCACTCACGCTGGGCCTCGAAGATGGTTTATCCTGAACACATCTCATGGCTACTTTTATGTGGGCATAAGCAAAGGAACAACATAAAATACACATTGAAACAAATTTTATTGCTCGATGGATGAAATAGTTACATCGCCTTGTTTTTATAGAGAGTATGGAAGGATTTGGAAGATCCAAAGCATTCACAAGACAACTGGAGTGTCAGTGGAAAGGCGGTGATGGAATTCTTTGGAAGACAGTGGAAGCATCGATGGTAGGTAGGTAGGTAGAGAAATTAATGCTTCCAACACTCCCCCCTAATTTCTACTACTAGTTACATCAATATTTACAATGCCCAATGCTTCTCTTAAATACTCAAATTGGGTGCTAAAGACTTTGTAAATATGTCTGCAAGTTGCTCCTTTGATCTGCAATGTTGTAGGATGAGTTCTCCATTGTTGACAAGTTCTTGAATGAAGTGATATCTAGTGTCAATATGCTTCATCCTCTTGTGAAAAACATGATTCTTTGATAGTGAAATGGTGGACTTGTTGTCACAATAGATTGTAGTAGGCTCATCTTGATTATGCATTAGATCCTTCAATATTCTTCGCATCCAAACTGCTTGACATGTTGTTGATGTACCTACTACATACTCTGCTTCTGTTGATGAGATTGTCACTATTGGTTTCTTCTTTGATGCCCATGCCACAACTCTTGTTCCAAGATGAAATGCATATCCAAATGTGCTCTTTCTGTCATGAATGCTTCCTGCAAAATTATTATCTGTGTATCCAACCAACTGCAGATTATTTGAAGTGGAATACAATATGCCATGATTCATAGTCCCTGCAATGTATCTTAA